>JAANDH010001365.1:0-55729 GCA_011799765.1 Nymphaea thermarum | reverse complement strand
ACGGATCTTGGTGTATGGGTCCGGGTCTGGACCCGATCCAGTATGGCCTGTTAGGGCATACTTATGTCATTGTAACCCTAATCTTTAGTGTGAATGATAGTTATCAAGAGAGAGAGAGTCTGGATGCTAGTGGGCACCGACTCCTCCTCATTCGTGGTTTTTTCTCCCTCAAGTTGAGGGTTTTCCACGTTACATCGTGCATCTTGTTCTTCTTTTCATCTTTTCTCGCGTTTCTACAGTCAAAAAGTTGAAGAAGAAGAGATCTTGCCTACTTATATCTCCACACATGAACAGATAGCTGATCTCTTTACCAAAAGTCTCACAGGGCAACACTTTTGGAATTTGAAGAACAAGTTGTGCATGATTAAATCTGATGCACAACTTGAGGGGGGCTGTTAGCGTATGGGGATCGGGTCTACTTAGACCCGATCCATTCTTTTTATCTTCTCACGCCCAAGGTCACTTACCGGTGGCGTTCCTGTAATTGTTTATTCTTTATTGTACATATTTGTTGTACCCTAATAAGGGTTATGTTATGTTAATGAAGTTCGATCGCAGTGGCCGCCTCTCTCAAGACACCGACTGCTTTCTCATCTACTCCATTGCCTCTCTTTGCTGTTTTTCCTCTCTAATAACATATTTACAGACGGAGAGACGTGTTCACATTCAGATTCTTACAATAGGCTGGAACATAAAAGGTTGAATGACCTTGTTTTCGTTCATTGTAATATGAAGTTAAGACAAAGGTAAGCTAAATACATTTGTTATGAAAAATTACCAATTCTAATATATATTTTAATTTTTAACAATTTGTTGATTTTTTCTCTTGTTGCACTTTGGGGCCTTAGGCAAATAGAAATAGAACGATCATCTATGAGGAAGCATCACACTCAATTTGATCCCATCAGCCTTGACAACTTTGATGTATGAGATTCTTGGGTTGAAGAACAACCATGTGCGATCCTTGATGAGGATGATCTTGATTTTCTGAACATTGAAGGAGCAGCAGAGCTTTTTGAAGGAGAAGCTGGAGAGCAATCGAATGTTGGTGACATTCCAATAGAAGGGATAAAAGCAATTAATGAAGAAATTGAAGATGATGATGATGTAGACGACGAGGATTATCGTTGAATCATGAAAGATGATAACTATATGTTTTGAAGTTATGAATTATGATGTAATCTAAGTCATAAGAGGCTAAGACTCCAAGTCCTAAATCTAAGTTCTAAGGATGTTAATATGTGAAGGACACCCAAATACAAGTGTTTGTATCACATTGCTTGTTAAGCTATGTCACATGGGTGCGGGGTGCGGGTGTGTGTGTATGTGTATGTGTGTGTGTCTGTCTGTATGTGTACATTATACATATATATATATATATATATATATATATATATATATATATATATATACATGTATATGTTATCTGTTATATAAGTAATTTTATTTGTTTAGATTTTTAATTTTTTTTTATCAAGGGTACCTTAATCTCATACAAAATTGGAAATTTTATTAATTAAAATAAAGGGGGAGAGAGAGAATGGAAAAAAGAAGAGGGAAAGATAGGAGAAGGATAAAAAATAAAACAAAAACAAGAGAAAAGAAGAACAGGTGCGGTCAGCAGCACCCGATTCAGTTTGACTGAGTCGGGTGTCGTGTCTGGCCGCACCCGCATTGGTGTGGGGCACACCCGTGTTACTTAGTTGTTAAGTACATATGTCCACTTCGAATATTTGTATTGTAATACCCAACCATGTGGAGGACTCCAAAATAGTCCTACATGAAAAATTGTGAAAACTTTTTAGCGGCTTATGTACATATTGCATAGCCATTGAATGTCTTCTTTTTTACATGTTTTCTGTCACGTACATGTAGGTATGGGTGCAAACTGCAAACATGGGTATGCTCATGTATGCATGTGTATATATGTAGTGTGAATATAACAAAAACTGCAAACATGGGTATGCTCATGTATGCATGTGTATATATGTAGTGTGAATATAACCAAACTTTACATTCACAATTCATAAACCTTTATCCATAAATTGATAAATAAAATATCCATAGTACTAAAATATGGACAATAAAATTTTCATTTATGTATTGAAATTGCAAGCATACAGTCAAAATTTTCATTTATGTATTGAAATTGCAAGTTAAAGAAATTGACATACAGTCGTAATAAGTATCGATTTCACAAGAAACAAATCAATTTCATTTATCTTTTTCTGATCAATAAAGGAGGTGGGTGTCAGTTCAGAAGCTTCATTTATGTTTGAAAGGAACAAAAATGGATTCTCTTATTTCGGCAAAATTTTCAACTTAACAGCAATGTTGTTAAGGCCTTGCCTAGGCCTCACTTAGGCATGGACTAAGCATGAGTCCACACCCATCGCCTAAGTCCACCACATAGGCGATGGGATATGTGTTGGTGCCTAGGCTGGCGCTTAGGCTGGCTTAGGCGCCAACATGCCTAGTCCATGGGTCACCTTCCCTTTCAATTACAGTTTCTTAATTGAGCATATATTCTTGTGTACTTTATTTTGTATTGATTACATATTTTTTATGTATTGTTGGCGCCAACATGCCTAGTGCATGGGTCACCTTCCCTTTCAATTACAGTTTCTTAATTGAGTATATATTCTTGTGTACTTTATTTTGTATTGATTACATATTTTTTATGTATTGTTATGTTGATTATGCTGTTATATGTATATACTATATACTATTAGTCACTTAGTCTTTTATCTCATGCTTTAGTATTTTATCTCATGCTTGTTATATGTATTCATTAGTATGGTTATGTTACGTACTTATATCGTATTATTATCTATTGTTAATTTGTTTTACCTGTTATAAACTTATATGTATATGCAATTATGTACTGTTAGTCTGTTTTGTTAACCTATTGTTATACCTGTTACATATATTGTAATACTTGTTATATGTATTGTTAATTTATTATAATACTGTTATAATACATGTGTTATACCTGTTATGTACTGTTAGTCTGTTTTGTTATATATAATACCTGCTGTTATACCTGTTATATGTATTGTAATACAATTTGTTATTCCTGTTATTTGTATTGTAATACATGTTATATGTATATACTGTTATGTACTGTCTGTTATACCTGTTATATAGAATTATATCAACCTATTATATGTATATACTGTTAGCCTGTAGGATTGTGATACCTGTTATATCGTCATGTCCACATGAGTGTGGTTTCTTCTCAATCAAGTTCATGTTACGAAGCTTTCTAGGTGCAAATAAAAAATAGCTACAAACGGGTTGGATCTCTTATACTAGGACTGGTTCGGTCTTGGATTGGGTCATTACAGTTAGTATCAGATTTGGGGTCGAACACACAAAGGTTGAACTGAACTACAGTTCATTGATCAAACAAGTCATGATGAGATGAGTGGAACAAGATGTTTTCTGTTTTTATTGTTGTCAAAGCCCAATTGGTGATGCAAGGAGAGAGACTTGCACATGCTTCTTCTAAAACAGTACTGGTAGCCCTAATAATGCTTTTGAATGTCCGATATAGCTGATGTATTCCTTAAAGGAGATATATTGTATTTTCCCAAGATATGGAATCAGACTTGAAATTGTCTTACATTGAAGAATCTTTAGAAATCTTCGAAAGCTCAAATATTTGTTTGTCGAGCTATAAAATATCTTGATTGATAGCCTTTTAGGGTGCAAACAAAGCCAACTATGCGGTTGATAGGATCTGTCACATGGGTTGGTCCTGGTTGGTGTCCTCAGACCTAAGATTGTTACTTCAAGTTGAGTTTGAAAGAAACATGCTTCTTAAGGGAGGTGGATTGTAGCATCTCAAGAGCATTGAGTAGGCTTAAGAATTTCTCTTAAGTTGAAGATTTGGAGCAATGTGCTGGAGCTTATGTACTCATCTCTTGTATTATCAAATATCTTACTTTGTAGCCCAACTCAATGGAGCAGGTTAGGATCCACCATACTGTACACTGAAGCAGGTTTTGGGCAAGTCGTTGCATGTATGACAAATCAAACAGTTTACCCATTAAAGAATTTGTCTATTCCATGCTGTCTTTCTGGTTACAAGTTCTAACTTGTTGCTCTTTCATTTATTGTTTTTGCCTTATTAAAATAATGCTCATTTAGGTCATTTGTTGCTCAAAATGAATCACCAGATCTGGAAATTTAATATCACAAGAAAGCACAGGGTTGTTTTAGCATGGCAAGCTGTCATAATAAGCTAAACAATTGGTAGCTTTTAGTGATAATATGGATAAATATCAATGTAGTTTGGTCTATATAAAGGAAATTGCACTGTTCAATTGGGTGAGTTGGTTTTGGATTGTGTCATCTTGTGTATGTTAAAGCTTAAAAGTGATTGAAGTGCTTTGGAGCCATTGGACCTGAAGTTTGAACCATTTATGAAGTAAAAGTGTCATTAAATAAATTCGGTTCTAATTTCTTTTTCCTTTTTCAAATTTACAGGGACAAGCTACGTGCATCAAGAAATGCTATATCTGCAGCTGATATCGCTAATGAGTTGATGCTTGGAGAACCAGGGCAGCCTTTTGCATTTTCTCAATGCCATAACAAAGTTACAGTAACTGATGCATCCGGTATGACTGGAGAGATATCTCAGATTGAGCATTTCATCAGAGAGCATGTGAGACCTTAGGTGAGTGTTTTCAGGGGTTGATCATCTTTGCCTGTTTTATGGCCAAAATTTATGTATGGTGTGGTTGGTCTATTTTGTTGTCTGCACTTTTGTCTGGTTTTCATCCCTTTATCTTGTTCTTTTACTTTTCAAATTTGCTATTACACTTTTTGCCTTCAACGGAATTCTTGACATGTACATGTGCTCCTATTGCTTTCAGGTTTTCACCTTTCAACTTGGGTACCAGTTGATTGATTGTTCTACAATAGGTTTGAGGGTTGTGGACAGATGCTTGTGCTATTCAATTTCTAACTTCTGATCTGTCGTATTCTCTTTTACCTTTATTGTACAATTATTGATAACTTTCTAACCATTACATTGGCTGTTTCAGTATCCCTGTCGCCCTTCATTTTATGCCGAGTCACTTCTTTAGAGACTGACGGCTGACTACTGAGTGGTATTCCAATTGTTAGGCTTAATGGAGAAATCTGACTTTCCCCAATCAAGGGATTGTCTTTATACTGAGTAAAAATGAGTAATCATGCATACTGGTGGTGGCACTTGATGCATAGATCAATTTTGAAAGATCTCTTCAATTTGTCCTCAGCTGGTTGCATGAAATGTACTGCGATTTGCATCAGAAAGTAGTATTTGCTGTTGCAGACGGTGTATCAAATTGATGTTGTATCTTGTAGAATTGTCATCAACTATTGAGTAGTTATAGATTTTCATATGCTATCATCAACTCTAGAGTGGTTATTGGTACTTGCTCTGGGATAAAGATCCAGATAAAGTGGCACATGTAGCAGATGTTTCGTTCTTGATCTGTTGATACCCAATTGATGTTGCTGCCGTCCGCCTAGTGCTTTATGCATTTATTACAAGTATGTGGTTGGCAACGGCAGAAACTAGTGATTTATGCATTTATTACAAGTATGTGGTTGGGAACGGCAGAATCTAAGTGATGGTACCATTGTTCGACCATCGTACACCCGTTTCTCTGTTGCACCATTTGATGGATGGTGGTTATGGGCGATAGTGCTTGGTCCAAGCTGCTTTCTTTGATGGTCTATTTACATACCCTGGTGTCTAGAAGCAGCTGTTTGTCAAATCAAGTTGGTGCTGATTGGTGCATGCTTCTATTTCAGATTACTGACCAAACGTCTATTCAAGTGTTAAAACTGACGGTAGTCGTAAATATGCTGCGCACGTTACTTTCTTTGCCGTATGATGTGAAGCAGTGGAGCTGTACAGTGTGTTTCCGTGGACGCCTGGGTTGTCAATCTGTGTCAAACCGTGGAAGGCTGTTAAAAGCACTTGAAGGAATTGTTTCTGAAACAAAACTTTTCCTAAATATGATGCTTCGATACGTTTTGTAGTTGACAAAATTGATCGTAGCACCATTCCCATGCTCTGAAATGCTTGTCCCTCTTGCTGTCGGAAAAGGGTTTTCCATGCCTTCTTTCCTGCAGATTGAGGATTTCCAAGATCTTGTGGGAAAGCATTGCACACCTAGATGGAACGCTTACACATCCAGGACTTGTTTTCACATGTTTTGTCATTTTTGTTGACCGACTCCTTCAAACAGTTGCCTTTTCTTGTCTAATCATTTTTGTGGTTTATTAACATGTCTCTACTTCGGAACAATAATCCAGCTGCGTTACTTGTCAGCTTCTTTCCATTAAAATGCTGCTGGGAACATGGTTTTAAGGAGAGGAGGAGGATGAGGGATGGGCCGGGCCGGGCTGCACCATTGGGCCAGGGTTTGGCCCGGGACCAGGTTTTTTCGGTCCGTACTCGGGCCCAACCGGGCCGGGTACCCGCCCGCCGGTGGCCCTGCCCGACACCCAGGCCTAATCACTACGACTGTTGGGTGCATGTGTAACGTCAATTGTTACTAAAAGGTATCCATGCCTGCACCTTAAATTGATCGGGGACAAGGCGTGGTGATCCGTCCCACTAATAGTTGCAATAAAACTGGGTACAAACTCA
Source organism: Nymphaea thermarum (assembly GCA_011799765.1). Classification (NCBI taxonomy): domain Eukaryota; kingdom Viridiplantae; phylum Streptophyta; class Magnoliopsida; order Nymphaeales; family Nymphaeaceae; genus Nymphaea; species Nymphaea thermarum. Next base: position 49,077 of record JAANDH010001365.1, on the reverse strand, counting down.
GTCAATGTGCTGCTGTCCCACTACGTGCTTTGTTTGTTGGTGCTATACATGGTGAAATGGCCGCCCCATTCTTCCGCCATTTTAGTGCTTCCTCTCTTCATTTGCAGTGCTATTTCATTTTCTCTGTCTTGGTGTGGACAAACCAAATTAGAAGATGCAAATCCAATTAAAACCATTAATTCAGTAACCTTCTTCAAAAAAGACTATCTATGCCCATTTATTATTATTTTCTTTGCTGGCATGGCCCAGTGGTAAGACAAGGGACTGCAAAAATTCATACTTCATGCATCTTATTTCCTATCTCAATTAATTGGTGTTGTTTCCCCTCCAAGTCAGCTATTATCTAATTATGTTTATTAGTAATATTTTTTTCAATTGATTGTTTTGTTCTCAACACTCCCAAAGGAGTGGACCATCCATACTAGGCCGGCCATCCAAGTCAAGAACACCGGTTTGGTGGGGTCGCTCCTATTGAGGGCCACGAGGTGGCTTGGCCAAGCAGCATCCACCGATCTCCCTCAAAGATCCCCACCTTGCTACGCACAGGGGTTCGGCTGCACAAGGTTTTCCTAGCCGAACACACGGCCGTAGGCTGATACTTGCATGTCAGTACAAGTGATCCTTACACCCACTCACCATAATTCCCTTCAAAAGCAGGCCTCTCACAAGTGCGTGCGGTACTCACAACTCAACGCACAATACACACAAGCATGCTTAAGCACGACCAAACTACACCCAACCTAAGGGACTAGTCTCGCTAGGGGTATGGCATCACACAAATGGGGTTGGAATTGTATGCCATTAGTGCTGACCATCACACAAATGGAATGGTCCCCATGGCTATAATGATGGCGTTTTGGAGGAGCCCTCCACCCGTCGCAAGGCCGTTGGCCGGGTGGGAAACAAAAATGCTCCTGCCTCGATCTATAGGGTGTAGGGGAAAAAATCGAGCTGGGGCCACGCCCGACGTCTCCATGCAGTAGGCGGCTGAGTGAACTCAAACGGCTTCCAAAGGGCCAGCAACGTCTCACTGGCAGGCGTCGGTTAGGTACGACCACTCTCGTCTGAGCTAGCAGAAGGTGGGTGAGTGCTCAAGTGCCTACACAAACAGACAGAGAGCAGAGATATGCACACACAAATAAAAATGGAAGTACAATGTGCAAGTCTAGCTAGTTCACCAGGCAAAAAAGGTTCCCGACTCAGGAGTGCGGGGAGACCTGGCGTTAGAGGCGAGCTGGGCTCGCACTGATTGCTGCTACGATGAACGTCCGCTGCCGGGCGCGAGTCGACGCCAAACTAAGAGCTGCTCTAGGCGCACAAGCTGATGGATGAGCAGGACAGGGCGGGTGGCATCGTCGGTCGAAGATGATCCGGAGCACGCTCCCTCGCATCGGCAGGTGATCTTCTGAAGGATGTCGCCCAGAGAGACCGCACCACTGATGTGCAGTATTGGGTGTGGGGTGCGAGTTTCGTGGTGTAGGCCTACACCTCAAGTCCGTCAGAGCTGTGGCTGGACCTCGACTATGGATGGCCCATCACTGGTAGGTAGTGAAGGGAGGGAACTTCACGGGCGAGCACTCCGGTGGCTGAGTAGAGGGCTAGAATCGCTGGTACAGTGGATAACACGCCATGGACAATCGGAGAAAATGGAAAAACACAAAATACAAAAGGGGAAGTGACAAATCCAATCGAATATAGTGAAATCAATGAAAGGAGTGCCTGGAACGTCACTGGAGTATTGCCGGATCTAGATGGAGAGATCTGGGGTAGCAGAGCGGGGGTTTGACCACATGTTTTGTCGCTGGTGGACGAAGAACTCCCTTCTATCGGACAATGTGCAGCAATAAACAAGCGGCAGATCGAAGGCTGAATCGACTAGTATCAGATTGATTTTCAGTCGGGTACTAGAGGCTGGGACTGGAACAAAGATGCAGAAAAAAAAGGAGGCAAACGCCAAACAGTGGCCCGAAATTGTTGGAAATCTCACCGAAATCCAAATGGGAGTGCTCAATTAACATATCTGATGGTTTTGCATTGGTGTGGGAAGAAGTCCCAAGCGATATGAGAGAAGAATGTCGCCGGAGGAACTACAGATGCTTTGTTGAAGCTCTCTGCCGAGAAGGCGCAGAGCCATGGGTCGTACAAGGTCGAAGTGGTACCAGTTTATCACGGTCGGCAGCTGTAGGGATCCACCCAAAAATTACCCGAGTGTGCGTGGGTGTCAGAAGATGAGAGAAGAGCCACGTCGTCAGTTGGTTTTCGCCTTTTTTCTTCCTTTGTAGTAGTGGCATGAACCATGCTAGAAAACGTTGCAACCATCGGATTTTTGAGAGATTTTGATCGATAAGAGGTAGAACTCAAATGGAAATGGGCAATGATTGATTTCACAACATTTTGTGTGCGGGAAAATCCTTGAAACAATTGGAAAAATTATTCGGGAACACACATACGTCAAAAACCAACAAAAAACAGGCGTTTCATGACGTTTCACACGAGAGAAGCCACCCGGTAACCATTCGGGTTCGACATCGGTTAACGGCTTGTCAAACCAGGTTGCCCGAACTGGCCCAGCCTGTCACAAAAAACTAGGTTCAAAACCTGGTACAATAAAAAGAAAGTGGGTTTGGGTCCCATACCGAAGCTAAAATCCTGCTCCAAACTCAAATTCTCCCAAATAGGTTGGGTTATGGATTTATAGATGGATCCAACCCTGACCCACTTACAAAACTCGGGACCTGTGTTACGACACCAACTCCGACTCCGCACAACACAATCACGTCTACCGCGCTGCCAAACCGGTTCATCCACAAAATGCTTCAATTTGTTGTTTTGAAACTAGTCATTGTCCAATACGACTCATCTTCCAACATATAGGGCTGAAGCCTGCGTCTGTCGGTTCGGCCCTTCCTACTACCGAGATGCCTCTTGTGCCATCGACTGATGCCGTTCTGCCGCTGGCTCTATGTCCATCGGTGTCCGGACGAGTCCCCGTATCACTGATGAGTGTGTACCGTTGATTGGGAGCCTTAGCCAAGTCCCTCTCAACAAAGGGCTGGCCACGACCACTTGAAGTGTCCAGCTGTAAGACCCCTGTCCTGGCTACAGGCCAGGGAAGGCATGGCCTAGCCGGCCAGAGATGGTCGGCTTGGCTAGCAGAAGTTGGCCAAGGGGAGGCCATAAAGATAAGGCACTTACCTGGTCCCGTAGGCGCATGCATCATGTCCTTGGACGGCAACAGCAGGCAACAGTCAGCGGCAACAGGCTGGAGGTCGACAGACGCAGGCCAGGAGGCAGCAACAGCTGGCATTCCAGATTTTATGGTAGCCCGAGTGTTTTTTGGTGCAGCCCTGACCACGCGGAGAGGTCTCCCATAACACCTATATAGGGAACCATGATGGTGAAGGGGCACCGGCCCCAGGACGCGTGGCTGATGCGGATGTGTTGCTGGGTGGTAGGGCCGATGCCGAGCGAGGCGTCGGAGGCTGCCGACCCCAACCTGTTTTGCCCAAGATCACGTTCGGCGGGGGTGACGTCCAATGGGCCGTCGCCGGGGGAGGTGCCTGTTAGGCACGTCCCGGCTAGATCAGAATTTCTAACCCAAGCACGTCCTAGTTCCCAAGATCTTCTTGAAGCTACTTCCAAAAACCAAAATCCTAAACAAAATTATACAGCAAATCTACCCGGCCGGACAGACCCCGGCGCAAATCCCTTAGGACTGGAAAGTATAGGTGCGCAAAACCCTTCCCAATTCTTAGCTACGGGCAAACCTACTGCTATAGGGTAAGGCCGTACAAACGTGAGCGATACAAAAGAACACTCTCAACTCACTCAAACCAAACCATACACAAACCACGTCTAACGTGCACACCACACCCAATAGAAAGCAAAAGGGTAGGTCTCGGCTCCTTGTGATAGTATCTCGGGCTAGTGGCCCTCGAGGTACCACAGAGTAGAGCTAGGCCGAAGCCTTGGGCTAAAACAATAAAGAAAGCAATCTAAATGCAAGCCTAAAACGAAAGCAAATACACCCGCCCAGATTTACAAGGGGGACGAGAGAGTGTATCGACCAAAAGCTAGCCTTGGCTGAACCGAATAGGCCACTGGGTGACAACCAATCCCCGGCAACACAGCAACGGGCCGGCGTGAAGCACGCGGCCTGGGCAGCCTCCTGCTGCCGAGCGAAGGGCCGGCTGGACGAGCGCGGCCTGGGCAGCCTCCTGCTGCCGAGCGCCGAGAAGATGCGGGCGTCGGAATGCCGCCGAAGGCGCGTGCAGAGCTCCGAGGTAGTGACGAGGGGGGCGAGTGCCGAGTAGCGGCAGCGCCTACCTGCCTTCCTTCGGGATGGCTCGGCCACGGGTGTCGGCGAGGATGGCCGACACGGCGGGATGGCCGAGGTGCTGGCCGGGCGCGACTAGCGGGAAGAGCTAGCGTGCCGGCTGTGCCTAGTCCCTAACTACGGCCGGGCTGGCTTGGACTGGCAGGGCTCTACTAGGTAGCTGGTCGAGTCAAGACGGGCTCGGGCTGGGGTAGGCCGAGGTATCTTGCAGCTTAGGACAGAGGATAGGATACCTAACTAGTGGGTAGGCCTTCGGGCTAGGTCAAGAGAGTGTGAGCCTAGGCTCGGGTGAGTGGTCTTAGTCGACCAAGGGGGGGAGATTGGTTCTAGCTAGGTGAGCTGAACTAGTGGACCGAGTTGACTGGTCCGGGACAAGTAGGTCAAGAGGGGCACTCGAGGTAGGCTCGAGCCGACTAGGGTCTAGCTTAGCAAGTGGGTTAGGTAGGTTAGATAAACCTAAGTGAACTAAGGGAGGTTAAGTACCCGGTTTAGGACAAGGGTCCGGAATAAGAGGTTAACCTAAGGGTGAGCTGGCGCGCGAGGCAACCTAACTAGGTGAGCTCGGGCTTGGCTAGGCTTAGCCAAGGGTGGTGCGCCGGATCGATGCCACGTGGCACGATCAAGGGGCAAGGATAGAGCTCGCAAGGCTAACCCTAGCGATAAGGAGGAGATCAAGTTACTTTTCCTACAAAGTAGGAGCAAGGGGGCGAGAGAGGGGGACGTGGAGGCAAGGTGGCACTCGACGGTTCTCTCGAGCAAGGGATGGAGGACACGTATAGCAGATCAAGGGCTAGGATGAGCTGCGGTTAGGGTTGAGGGCGAGGTAGCCAAGAGAGGGCGAGAGATGAGGCGATAAAGCCTAAAAGGTAGGAGCGCGTCCTACAAGATAGGAAAAGGAAACCGCGTGGGGGTTGAGGTGGCGGATGGAGAGGCTTTCGAGCTGATGAGGTGGCAGCTCGTGGGGCCGATGAGAGACAGCAGGCTCGTGAGGTGGCGAGGGAGCTGGACTCGGGCTGCCAAGATGTTGACACGTGGAGGATGGACGGCTAGGGACACTAGCGACTAGGGTTTAACACTTAGAGGAAAAGAAGAGAAGAGAGGAGTGCGCCGGCTGGTCCTACAAAGGAGGAACCGTCCGAGGACACGTGTAACGAGCTGGGCTCGGGCTGAGAGAGAGGGCACGGATGATAGACACGTGGCAGATTGAAGTGATAGGATTGAACTTACTTGGTTCAGCCGATCTTCCAAGTGGGCTCGCACCAAGTTGGATGCCGATCAAGTTTGAGTGACGCCGGCTTGAAGTCCACAATGCCCTTATCAATTCAACACGGGCCTTGACACAAGTGAGGACAAGATGGTCCAATGACGCTGGCGACAATGGCTGCTCACCGGAATAACCAGATCTGGCCGGAAGTTGCAGCAATCCGGCAGGGAGCCGATCTCCCAATCCGACCGTCGGAATCACTTCAAAATAGAGTATATTGAAGCTCTCGATGGGGCGATTCCAATGGCTATTCTTTCAGATCATTTCCACGGCCAGGTTCCATTTTATGGTTGATTTAAACCTGCTGGACCGAGGGGATAAAGGGGACAAGGCCGAGACTTACAATGCTCGATTTGAGGCCTTTCCACCATTAGAAAACTTCAAACTAAGCTAGATTAAGTCTAGCGATACTAGAGCTTCTTCGTAACGTGTAAAAGGCAAACTAAAAGGGGGCTTCACCGTTGATCACAGACCTTAACCTCGGGTATACCAAGGAGAAGACCAGGATGCCGAATGAATCCCTTTTCCCTAGTTCTACCCCAACACAACTCATGTAGAAGACAAAAGGATCAATACACTAACCTTTGCCATCGCTTGTTGAAGCCTATCGCCGGCTTCAACCTTCCCAAACGCAATGCCGGTCTCTCAACTTCTCCGTGGCCGAGAAGAAGGCACCTAACTTGCGGAAATGCAACTCGGAAAGGGGTAAGTACCGTGGACGAGGGAAGGATCACCGCCGGTAGGAGGGAGATCCGCTGCAAGCCTTCCACTTGATCTTCGCCGGAATGACACCGCCGGAAATGCAAGTCTTCAATGGAGGTAGAAGCGCCACAAGCCAAAGGGGACGCGAGGGGATGAGAGGCACCTCAATCTCACGCAAGAGAGAATCGGTGATTGACCAAAGACAACGAAGAACCACCTCTAGATCGAGGAGGAGAGAGCCAAGCTCGCACGAGAAGTGAGAGAGTCTGGGAGTCCAAATGACTTCGATTATGCCAAAATTCGATACATTGCAAATGATCCAAAAACTATTTATACTAATCCTAAGTGATCCAATCCACAATCCGGATTTGATCTCTACCCAAACCCATTTACATTAGTGCGCCTGGCACAACCCGCCAGGCTAGGTTCTTATTTCGAAACCTATTGAAAACAAGCTAGACTAAGTGCGAAATCAAAGGCTGAAATCAAACTATCCTAGTGCATAACGAGCAAAGTAAAAGGTAGCCGCCCTTGAGCCTTGTGAGCCCAAGGTGGGGACCTCGTGAGGGGACCCGCCCTCACTTCGGTATTTAGTGCCAGGGGTCGGTCAGGTTTGACCGAACCATTTGCCTAAGACCTTGGTCTTAGGACGCGCCTCAAGGGACTATCGAACCGGACCCACTTGGGTTAGACTCTTCTAACTCGGTGAGGCCTACATTGGAACCTAAGTCACCCTGAGACTTACCCAGTTCAAGCACCGTGTCTGACCCAGCTGCTAATCCCGCGCCTCCCACTGCAACTGACGTTGGTGCCGTTTCCACCTTCTTGGGACTAACTTCTGCACAATGTAGGGAACGAGCCCAAAGATCTGACGCCTTCCTCTTCCGCCGACTGGATTCGACGTGCTCTGTTCCTACAGGGTCGGGACCTGGAGTTTGGTCCGTAACAGATTCCCCCTCCCTACCTTGCGCTTGTCCTCGAGCGTTGGTAGTGGGAAAATAGTGAACAACTGACCCGAATTCTTCCCAAGAGGTACCCCTGTCGGGTCCCTCCCATTCCACCAAAACCTCGTGCCGCATTCTACCCTGCCGTTGAACATGTCTATGCTTCAGAATACGATAGGGTGTGGGCAAGTTATCCGACACTTGCTCAATCAAGGTAGGTACATCTCCCTGGTGAGGCTTCAGCCTGGTCACATGGAAAACTGGATGCACCTGCACTGTCCTAGGAAGACCGAGCCTGTATGCTGCCTTCCCAACTTCTGAATCACCGGATAGGGCCCATAATACCGAGGCAACAACTTGGAATAAGGTTGGCCCATGAGGGATTTCTGCTTAAGAGGCAGTCTCTTAAGCCACACGTACTGTCCCACCTCAAATTCTCGATCCTTGCGACCCTTGTTGTACACCTGCCGCATACGATTCTGCGCCTTCTCGATGTTCTGTTTGAGAGATTCCAAAACCTCTTCCCTTGTGCGCAATTCACAGTCAACACTGTCATCATCAGCGGTTCCTCCTTCATATCTTGGGATAGCTGGAGGAGGGAAGCCATAGACACCCTCGTAAGGGGTCATACCAGTAGACGAGTGATGACTCGTGTTATATGACCATTCTACCCAAGGCAGAAACTTAACCCAAGTGTGGGTCTTTCGCCGGCGAAGCACCTCAAGTAGGTCTCCAGGGACCGATTCACGATCTCACTTTGCCCATCAGTCTGGGGATGGTGGGCGGTACTAAAGTTTAAAGTTGTCCCCATGTTCTTCATGTACTCCTGCCAGAATGCATTGAGGAAAATGGAGTCCCGGTCGCAAACGACGGACTGCGGCATTCCGTGGAGTTTTCCAATAAACTCATGATAGACATTGGCCACAAGTGGCCCTTGATACAGGCGCGGCAATGGGGCGAAGTGACTGTACTTCGTGAGCCGGTCTACTACCACTAAGACTGCCTCCTTCCCTTCAGAACGGGGCATTGTGTCTATGAAATCCATGGTAACATCCGTCCAGGTCTGGTTGGTATGGGGAGAGGGTTGAGATGGCCAGGAGGCTTGATTGCCTCGTACTTCTCCCTCTGGCATACCGTGCACTTCTTGACATAAGCTTGCACTTCAGCATTGATGCCACGCCACCAAAATTGGGCTTTTATCCTGCTGAGGGTCTTAGCGACCCCTTCATGACCCGCGGCTGGGGTATCATGAAAGTGCTGCAGGAGTTCCTGCTTGAGCCCAGAGTCAGGAGGGACTACTGCCTTGTCCTTCCTGTACAAAATTTCTCCCTTGACTGAAAAGAAGGGAATGGATCCGGGGTTCTGTCGAACCGAAGCTTTGATTAGCCTTAATGATTGGTCATTCTGCTGATCCAAGGCCAATCGATCCCAGATATCCGTCTCCACCACAGATAACGTCATCAACTGCTCAACCAAACGAGATAAAGAGTCAGCCGCCTTATTTTCAGGACCCTTTTTATATTCAATCTCGAAGTCATACCCCAACAGTTTGGCTAACCATCTCTGCTGAGTTGGGGTAGATACACGCTGCTTCAGCATGTACTTCAAGCTATTTTGGTCGGTCCTGACCACGAACTTGCGCCCAATCAAATACAGACGTCATTTCTCCACCGCCATGACTATTGCCAAAAGTTCTTTCTCATATGTTGATAGGGGCTTGGCCCTACTGGTTAAAGCCTTTGACATATAGGCAATTGGGTGGTCATCCTGCCCTAACACCGCTCCAACACCAACTTCACATGCGTCAGTTTCAATGAAAAAAGTCTTAGTAAAGTCAGGGAGAGTAAGCACGGGGGCAGTCATGAGAGCCGCCTTCAGCTTCTCAAAAGCAACTCTTGACTTCTCGGTCCACGAGAAGGATCCTTTCTTCAACATGTTGGTAAGAGGCTGCGCGATTATATCATAACCCTGAATGAAGCGCCTATAATACCTAGTTAATCCTAGAAATCCTCGCAGACCTTTGAGGTCCTTGGGCAGAGGCCATTTTCCCCTGGCTTGAAGTTTTTCGGGGTCTGCCCGAACCCCCTCTCGAGACACGATGTGTCCGAGATATCCGATGGAAGATTGTCCAAAACTGCATTTGGACATCTTCGCGAAGAGTTGATGTTCCTTTAAGATTCCCAATGTAATCTCCAGATGTCGCTGGTGCTCTTCCTCATTCTTGCTATAGATGAGTATATCATCAAAAAATACAAGGATGAAATCTCTCAAATGCGCCCTAAACACATCGTGCATACACCGCTGAAAGGTAGCCAGTGCGTTCGTCAATCCAAAGGGCATCACCAGAAACTCATAATGCCCATCGTGTGTTCTGAAGGCTGTCTTCAGCACGTCTTCATCCAACATTCAGATTTGATGATATCCTGCTCTCAGATCGATCTTAGAAAAGATCGTGGCTCCTGCTAGCTCATCTAGCAACTCATCTATTACAGGTATTGGGTGTCGATCCTTAACGGTCACCTCGTTTAAAGCTCTGTAGTCGATGCAGAATCTCCATGTGTTGTCTTTCTTTTTCACCAACAGTACTGGTGAGGAGAACATACTACAACTTGGCCGAATTATGCCACTCTCTAGCATTTCCTTGACGAGGCGTTCTATCTCCGCCTTCTGGCTATGCCCGTACCTGTAAGGTCTTACATTGACAGGCTCCGCGCCTTGCGTGAGCACAATGCGATGATCATATGCCCTTTGTGGGGGTAGTCCACTTGGCTCCGCAAAAATATCTGGAAACTTATCCAATACACTCTGGATGCAAGGAGGAACTGGTTCCTCTTTGTTCTCAACTGGTCCTGGAACATCTGTTGCTAAGGTAAGAACCCAGCACGCAGGCTGCTCTGCGGCTATAGCCCTTAGCGCGGCTTTGGGATGCACATTGCTGACGAGACTTTGTAAGGTGAGAGGTTCACCTTCGTCCTCTGGGATGAATGTCATCTTGAAGTTCTTGACTTGCCAATGAATGTCTCTCCACTGTAAAAACCATGTCATCCCTAAAACCAAGTCGACTCCTTCCAAAGGTATGACTAAGGAGTCTATCTTGAAGGTCATCTTGTTGATAATGACCTCCATGTCCTTGCCCTCTTCTAAACACTTCAGCCGGTATCCCCCTCCCACGATTATTGTTTGGGGTTTCCCTGGTTGCAACGCCACATTACACCTTTTGGCTGCCTCTTCCGTGAAGAAATTGTTGGTGGCTCCATTATCTAATAAGATCAACACCTTGTGGCCGTTGATCCTCCCAAACACTCTCATAGAATTTGGTTTGTGGGGGTCTTGCATGCTATGAAGAGACTCATTCTCTCCTAGTCTCTCTTGCGAGGTTGAGGCCTCTTCATTCTTAGCTTCCGACTTTTTGGACTTTTTATACTTCTTTTTCACAATTACCTCCTCTTCAGAAGAAGAGCTCGAGCTTGAACTCGGGGAGGAATCATTACCCGAACAGGGGCTATCCTCGGGGTCTGGTTCAACTATCACCACAATGCAGTTGAGGGCTGTGCATTGGTGGGTTTTATCCCACTTTCCTTCACACCTATATCATAGGCCTTTTCGCCTATATTCCTCTATTTGTTTGGGTGTTAGGTATCTAATGGGTTGACCTTTTCCCGACCTGGAGTTGTGTTGAAATTCCCTTCTGTTGTTGTAGGGAACCAACTCGTTGCTCTTATGTCTAGAACTAGAGGAGTGTGAAGTCTGCTTCTTTTGTTTCTCAATCTTATGAGTCCTCTTTAAGGCTCGTTTCTCCTCTAACCTAACTTCACAAATGCGTGCCATGGCAAAACACTCTTCTAAGGTGTCATAGTTCTGCACTTGCATTTCTAACAACACCTCTTTCTTCAGTCCACCCTTAAAGGCGCCTATCAAAGCTCTCTCGGTCCATAGGACTTGGCTGGCAAGTCTAATGAACTGCTTGTGGTACGCAGGTACCGTTGTGGTTTGGACTAGCTTCTTAAGGTCCTCATCATAATCTATGAAGGTGGATTCACCGAATCTGAGCTGAAAACTAGCTTTGAACTTCTCCCATGTTGGGTCTCTAGTCTTGTGATCAAACCAGAGATAATGGGTAGTTGCCTCGCCTGTAGTGTTGGCGGCGGCGGTCTCAATCCATTCATCTCTTGGAATCCGGTGTAACACAAAATAGCGCTCTGCCATGAAGAGCCATTCACATAATCCTTCCCCGTTGAATTTAGGGAAATCATACTTGACCGTCGGGGTCCTTCTTTCCTCTTGCCTAAGAATATGCCGTTGTGTTCTCCTGGGACGGAGAGGGGTCTCATCCTCTCCTTCCGACAATTCATAAGCAAAATCCTGACTCACATGGCCACTACCCTTGGGCTCATGCGGAGCTCTATAGTATTCACTATATGGCTCGGGTTGCCTATCTGGTGGGGGTCCCATGAGTTTGGCCCCATCCGTGCTGGTCCCAACTTGTGAGATGTTGTTGGGATTCACCTCAGTGACAGTCTGATAGTCAGGCATTCCTAACAGACCTTTTCCTTTCCGGGTATTCGGACCCTGAGTGGTCCTCTCCGTGGCTAAGATTTGGGCCTGAGACGTGGCCAATTGTCGAAACATGGCCCGAACTTCTTCCATTTCATTCATACGGTCATGGTTCTATCGGTCCAAGTCTTTCTTCCTATAATTCTCAGTCTTAACCATTTCAAGTCGCATCTACGACAGTTCCCTTTCTAGGCTTAGGATCTTTCCTAAGGCATAGTCCGGGACTTGACCCTTTTGCGTTGTTGGGGCATCGCCTGCTTGATCCAAAGGGACATCCTCAACTAGGGGCTCATCCGAACTCGCGTTCTTCTTGGATTTCCCCATCACAATGCGTGAAGCAAACACAAGTATGCCAAAAACAAAACAGTCCTAACCTAGGAATTCCGAATACTGAAGCAAAAACCGAGAGCAACTATCTCTGAAGTAAACTGCCGAAGATCAATATCAACACACTGCCGTCTGCACTGTCCAGTAGATGCCAAATCTTCACGGGTGGCTGCCCTGGCCGGGTCAAGTGCTTGAGCGTCGGCCAGGCCGGCCGACGCTTGCGGCGTGGTCGCCCTGGCTGGTCCGGGTGGCGGCCTCCCCCGCTGGCCGAGGGTCGACTCGTAACCCCCCTTAACAGAAATGGCCCTTTCCTCCATCGTGCCCTGTGGTGCTGAGTCCCTGCTGTGGCTGGCGCTAGAGTTAGCCTCCCCTTGTGCATGACTTGTGCCCTCAGCAGCCCCGTCCGGGTCGGACGCAATCGCCTGGCATGCCGCCGATGGGAGGGCGGCAACAGATCCACCCCCCTTAGATGGGGCCTGCCCCCAGGCCCCTACCATAGGAAATATTTCAGCGAGGGAGTTGGCCTCCTCCCAGGTGGGTCCGCCCTCTTGGCCGTCCCACTCGACGAGGTACTCATGCCAAATGCCCCCGTCGTGGCACACCTTTCTTCGCCGTAGCATCCGCCGGGGTAGGGGAGGTTCGTCTGGTGCTTCCCCGACGGTGGTGGGAGGTGGCCCCCGGTATGGTTTAAGCCGGCCCACATGAAATACGAGGTGCACCCTGGCCTGTGTTGGTAATTCTAGCCGATAGGCAGCCTTGCCGTGTCGCGCCCCCACCTTGTAAGGACCATAGTACCGTGGCAGCAATTTGGAATATGGCCTCCCGAAGAGGGTTTTCTGCCCCCGTGGCAGTCTCTTGAGCCAGACCCACTCTCCCACTGTAAATTCTCTCTCGGCCCGCCCTTTGTTGTGCTGTTGTTGCATCCTACTCCTGGCCCTTTCAAGGTTAGTGCGGAGGACCCGCAAACACTTCGTCGCGGTCAAGCAGCGTTCTCTCTAAATCTTCTTCTCCGGCCAAGCCGGGTTCATAGCTTCGTAAGGTGGGCGGGGCTCGCCCGTAGACCGCCTGAAAGGGGGACATCCCAATGGATGAATGGGCGCTGGTGTTGTATGCCCATTCACACCAGGAGAGGTATTTTACCCAAGTTGAAGGCCGGTGACCCGCGAAGCTTCGAAGGTACGTCTCGACCGTGCGGTTCACCACCTCCGTTTGCCCATCCGTTTGAGGGTGGTGGGCCGAGCTAAACAGTACCCTGGTTTCGGCGAGGCGAGTGTACTCCTTCCAAGAATCGCTAACAAAGACGCTGTTCCTGTCACACACCATTGTTCGGGGCATGCCGTGGTGCCTACCTACCCACTCTTGGTAGGTTGCTGCCACTAATCGGGCTGAATATAGACGGGGTAGTGCCGCAAAATGCCCATGTTTGGTTAGCCGGTCGATCACCACCAAAATAGTTTCCTTCCCCTCTGATTTCGGCATGGCATCGATAAAGTCCATGGACACATCTTCCCATGGCCTATCTGGAATGGGTAAAGGGCAGAGGTGCCCGGGAGTTTTCATCGCTTCGTATTTTTCCCGCTGGCATATGGTGCACTCTTTCACGTATTTGGCAACGTCTGCCTTGAGCCCCTTCCACCAAAAATCGGAGGCTACCCTCATCCGCGTCTTATCCCATCCTTCATGTCCCATGGAGGGAAGATCATGATGTTGCCTGATTAGCTCCTTGCACAAGGGGTGCCCCCAGGGTATGACGACTTTGTTGTTTTTGTAGAGTAGCTCCCCTCGGATGGTGTAGTCAGGAATGCTCCCCGGGTTATCCCGAATTGAAGAGGCAAGCAACCTCAAGGTGTCATCTGCCCTTTGGGCCTCTCTAATTTGGTCCCACAAGCTGGTTACCGGCCCAGATATGGTGAATAGGGCCTCCGAAACTCGGGAAAGGGCGTCCGCGGCTGAGTTCTCCACTCCCCGTTTATACTCAATAGAGAAGTCATAACAGAGCAACCGGGCGATCCACCTTTGCTGAGTGGGGGTGGAAATGCGCTGAGCCAAGAGATACTTCAGACTGACGTGGTCAGTCCGGACTATGAATCGCTGGCCGATGAGGTAAGGGCGCCACTTCTCGACGGCGATGACGATGGCTAACATTTCACGCTCATAGGTGGAGTATTGGGCAGCCCTTTTGTTGAGTGCCTTGCTTATATAAGCGATGGGGTGCCGATCTTGGCTGAGGACTGCCCCTATCCCTACCTCGCAAGCATCGGTTTGCACAACAAAGGTCTTGGAGAAATCAGGTAGGGACAGCACCGGGGAAGTAGTCATAGCAACCTTTAACTCTTCAAAAGCTCCCCGAGCTTCTTCTGTCCAAGACCACCCTCCTTTTTGGAGCATCCGTGTGAGAGGGGCAGCAATAATCCCATAATGCTTAATAAATCGTTTGTAATACCCCGTAAGCCCGAGGAATCCCCTCATTCCTTTCAAGGTGGTCGGCACCGGCCAGCTGACCATGGCTTCAATCTTGGAAGGGTCAGCCTTGACCCCATCCGCGGTAACAATGTGGCCTAAATACGTAACCTCAGATTGGCCGAAGCTGCATTTTGTCTGCTTGGCGTACAATTGGTGTTCCCGGAGAAGGGCAAGAACCATCCGAAGGTGCTCTATGTGATCCTTGAGGGTGGCACTGTAGACTAGCACATCATCAAAGAAGACAAGCACGTTCTTTCTAAGGTGTGCCCGGAAGATGTCGTTCATGCACCGTTGAAAGGTGGCCGGTGCGTTGGTTAGCCCGAAGGGCATTACCAAGAACTCATAGTAGCCATCGTGGGTACGAAAAGCCATTTTTGGGATGTCATCTTGGGCCGGGTATCTGAAAGTACCCCGACCTCAAGTCAATTTTCGAGAAGTATTTGGCACCGGCTAACTCGTCCAGTAGCTCATCAATTACCAGTATAGGGTGTTTGTCCTTGATAGTAGCTTCATTAAGGGCTCGATAATCGATGCAAAACCGCCATGATCCATCATGCTTCTTAACTAGGAGAACCGGTGAGGAGAAGGCACTAGCGGAGGGTCGGATAAGTCCTTCTTTTAGCATTTCCTTCACTTGACGTTCTAACTCTTCCTTTTGGGCGTGTGCGTATCTGTACGGGCGCACGTTAACAGCCGGGGCCCCGGGTAGGAGCTGAATCCGATGGTCTTGTGTCCTTGGGGGAGGTAGCCCCTTGGGCTCTTGAAACACGTCGGTGTATTCCCCTAAGAGAAAAGAGATAGGCTCGGGCGTCTCCTTCTCTTCAGCCGGGCTTCCTTCAACACATGACAACAACAAGTAGGCCGGCTCCTGAGTTTGTAGTGCCTTCAAAGCCCCCTTTGGGGAAACAGGCCCATCAAGGGCCTGTACAGTGGTCTGGCCACCTCCGGCTTGAGGAAATCTTATAGTCATTTTCCTGAAATTGAATGTGATTTCTTCAAGAGTCTTGATCCAATGGACCCCCAATATCACGTCTACCCCACAGTGACTCAGCACTAGTAGATCCACTCGGTAAGTGGTGCCTTGGAGTTGGATTTCTACTCCTTCACAAGTCTCATGGCATGAAATTGTGGATCCTCCCCCAACCATGACTTCGAAAGGAGGGTGCGGTGTCCTCTTACATTGAGCTGAAACGGCGATGGGATGACTGATAAAATTATGGGTCACGCCTGTGTCAACCAAGATTGTTACCCTTAATTTCCCCAAGGTCCCCTCCACTCGCATGGCGTTGGGGCCGAAGTCACGAGACATGGCAAAATAGGCTTGCGGCACGATGGCTTGTTGAGGGTGGGAAGACTCCCCCTTTTCTTCGTGGCCTTCTAGGGCCGGAATACTATCCTCGGATGGTAAAGCCTCCTCTTCTTCTTCTATCACTTGATAGGTCATATTGGCCTTGCATTTGTGCCCTTTAAAGTATTTCTCCGGGCAGTAAAAACACATCCCTTGCTTGATTCGATCTTCACGTTCTTGGGGAGTGATGAACTTAACTTGAGTGCCGGCTGGCCTCCGGGGAGGGCTAGTAGGCGTGCGCCTTTCGGGTGTCCGTGCCCGGGGAAAATGTGAAGGCGAGAAGGACGGTCGGCCTCGCGTGGGAGTTGAGGGGCTTGCTGGCCGATGGTAGGCTGCGAGCCGCCTAATCTTCTCTTCAATTCGATTGGCCTTTTTATAACAATCCCGCAACCGAAGGGGTCGGTCAGCCATGAGCTCGAGTTTAATGTCCTCCCGAAGCCCCCCAATAAAGTTGGAGATCATTGCCCCCTCGGGCCAAGCGTGGACCATGCTGCTAAGATCTTCGAACTCGGCTTGGTATTCTTCTACGGTGCCCTTCTGTCGCAGCGCCTTGAGTTCAATCTCGTAATCATTGAAGGCGGAGCCCCCAAATCGGTCTAGGACCTCTTGTTCAAATTCCTCCCATGCCGGTCGTGGGAGCCTATAATAGCACCAGTTAAACCATCTCATAGCCTTCCCTTCGAAATGGTACATGGCTGTGGAAACCCAAAGATCCCTTGGGAGCTATTGACAAGTGAAATACTGATGGGCTTTGTACAGCCACTCTTGGACTTCTTCGCCCCAGAACTTCAGAAATTCCAAACGGGAATTTGGCAAGAGCCGGTTCTCTCATCACGGTTGTCTTCGATGAACGGGTTGAGGTTAATCCGGCCATAGAGGGGTGGTCGTCCTGCCCCTTGCGGTTGTTCATCCCGGGGCGAGTTTGGCCCGAACAAGCCATCGTGGAACTCCATGTTGGGCTCAGGTCGCTCTTCCTCTCGGTTTCAGAAGGGGGGCTCTTTCCGGTTCCTTATTCCATGCCTCCATCGTCCGGCCCGAAGTTTTCCATGCCTCCTCATCTCTCCTCTTTCGGTCGGGTTTCCGTAGAAGTTCGGCAGTCGTTGAGGCTACGCTTGGTCGAAAAATCCACCCTCTGTTCACTCTGACTCACCTCTTTCGAAAGCCCTGGGAGGGAACCTCCCGGTTTGGTAGGCTTCATTGCTTATCGCCCCCGGAGATCTCGCCTTGCCCTCCTTGTCAGCCGGGGTATCCGTATTGGCCCAGCTACGGGGGTCTTGAGGGGTTAGATGGTGACTCCCCTTACTCTCCGCTGGCCACCCATAGGGGTAATCCGTTGGCCTTTCCAAACCCCTTGGAGCCATGGTGGACTCCTTCAGCCCCGCGTAGGTGCCTCTATGGGAAGGCTCCCCAATCTCGGTTGGATGTTTCCCGTCTCCTCTTCCCTCCAAATTATATGGGTTCCGTCCCCACTGGTTGTGTGTCTCGATGTTATCCACTCTTTCCCTTACTTGCCGCAAGGCTGTCCCCAATTCGGCCCCCATTCGGTTTATCATTGCATTAACATCTTCTCAGAGCATTGCCCCAAAAGCTTCAAACCGTTGATTGAGTTCAGTCATGGCAATAGTTGGCTCATCGTTTGATAAACGGTAAGGGTGGGTTTCCCCTCTAGGTACACGCTCAACTCCTACTTGGGAGGTGATACAATCCTCACGGACCTCAGATTCGTCCACGTCAACCGGTGCCTTGTCCTTTCCTCCTCTTGCCATGGGTGTGTTAGGATCAGCTGAAATCTTCTTCTTTACTGGTCTGATCAGTACACTATTTGACGTTTCCACTGAACCTCTGCCTTGCACTGACTCAAACTGAAAGCTGATCGGCCCGGTCTCTTCCCGGTGGCTGATCCTATCTCACAGGTGGGCTGATTACAAGGGTTCCCGGCCAGTTCAAAGGCCCTAGCTGATCTCAAGGGTGGAGAGTACAAATGGTTCCCCCCCCCCAAGCTCACCACAATAGCTCTCAGCAACAATTAAGGAAAGAGGGCATTAATGTTTACAAGAGCGCGCGATACATAGCATAATTAGCTCCCAGCTCACTCAACAAGCCATGCCTAGTATCGTACAAACCATGCCCCAAAGTTCCCTAGGTGAGTCTTTCCCACTAAAGGGCTGTGTCCTCTGCGATGTGCAAGAAGAGGAGCCCAAACAGTAGGCGCCGGTGGCGGGTTAAAGCACAACAACACCCTTCCCTTCGCAGCTATAGGGTGGCGCGGTAAATACCTCACCGGAGCTATGTCCGGTAGCTCCACCGAGGACGAAAGCCAAGTCCCTCGGTATTCGGCAATGCTTACAGCCTTCGGGTCGGATTCGCCTGCTGCAATCACCCCTTCAGAAGAGTCCTCCCCCGCCGAGGTACCTCAGCTCTCAGCAAACCACCAAGAATCAAGGTCTTTTCAGATAATAAGTGCAGGAAAAAGAGGAAGGTTCTGCACTTCACCGAGTCAGAGAGGTTCCCCTGTTTCAGTGATGATGTAGGGGGGACCAATCGCCGGTTTGGCGCCGGCGGACGCCTCTTCAAGCCGCTGCCCAGCGGCTTTAGGAACTCAACAGCTCCGAGACAGCTTCAGTCGTTCCCGGTGGTCAGCTCCTCACCAAACGATCCAGCTCGCAGCAAAGAACAGAATCACATTCCAGAATGGATATAGAAATGAAAGCACATGGCTAGGATCGTCACCGTTTCAAGGTATAACCCAAATTGATGTACAAATTTGGGGCGCTAGCAAGGATCCCCCTTGCAGGTCTGATTCCAGCAACAGGTAGGAGGAAGCTCCCCCTCGTCCAAGCCTCAGGTCCTCAGCCGCTTCGTTCAGCACAGCAGGAGTAATACAAGAGCAGTTAAGGTTGGAATTAACAGAATGCAAAGACTGAGGAATGCTTGGAGATGTCACCAGAGAGTCGTGTAAACCCCAAGAGAAAATGAAACGGGGTGAGGCAGTCGCCGGAAGCGCCGGCGAACGCACGTTCTCCTTCGAAGTTCTGATGTCGCAGATCAGGTTGGTTGCCCTGGACCAGTCTTCGTTCAAAGGCCCACCACGCCCTGATCCTAGCTCCAAAAATTCTGAAACTGGGAGGTCGGAAAATAGAGATCCTGACGATTCCAACGCACCTGGACTCGTTAAAATTCGACGACGGAGCAATCAGCGCCGGTCAGTTGAAGTTGAGGATCGTTCGGGTGCTCCAGATGTCTGAGACAGGCGAAAGATGAAGCTTCGGGTGGTGTCCTGGCCTCGAACACGTGCAAGGAAGCTCGGGACACGGGGACACGAGGTCGCCCGCGTTGTAGAGTAGCCGACTCGTGCTGTGCGGGACACGGTGTGGCGGTCGTCGGATGCAGTGCGGGATTCGTTGCGGGACACGACGAGCGTCGAGTTCCAGGTGATGCAGGACTCGATGGGACTCGCGTGTCCGTGCGTACCGCGGGTCTCCCGAACGCGAAACACGGACGCCAGCCGGGGACTGAAGAACACGGCGGAATCTCCGATGGAATATGCCGCTTGATTGTCGTTTTCGCCGGAATTCCTCCTCTGTGCCAGAAAACGTGCAGGAATGGCCGGTGGTCTTCAAAACTCGATTCCCAACTCGTTTCTGGGCCAAATCGAGCGCTCTTGGGCTCGTTTTGCTCGGAAACTTGTCAGGAATCCTCTGCCGCCGGGGAAAACTTCCGGCGACCTTCTGGGTATGTGTCTCCAGGAATACAGCCCTTAGGGTTTGTCCACAATATGCAAATGATCTCCTCCTGCGCTTCTCCCTTTTGAGGCAGAACCAGCGGAGGAGGGCGACGCCTAACGGCCCGCGCGTGCGAGCTAGAGGAGTGGCCGACAGTCGTACAGGGACGACTCGGCTGTCGAACCGGGTCGGCCGACTGACTCGCCCGACTCGGGATGGTCCCGGGTCTACAAGGCGATACGAGAACTTGGATCCAGACCCCAGTCTGGAATCCCCCGAAGATCCGCGCCCAGATCCAACACGTCTGTAGATGGATCCGGGTCTACAAAATTGGCGATCCAACCCGCCTCACAACTCCGGACCCGTGTCCGGTTATTCCCCTAAGTGTCCCGCCCAGGTGTCCTCACTTACTCGGCGTGTCCCGCATCACAGCCTGGACGAGTCCCGTCTGGCTCCCTGCTGTCTGCGCCCGCTCTGCCGATGGAGGCTGCCCTGGCCGGGTCGGGTGCTTGAGCGTCGGCCAGGCCGGCTGACGCTTGCGGCATGGTCGCCCTGGCTGGTCAGGGTGGCGGCCTCCCCCGCTGGCCGAGGGTCGACTCGTAACCCCCCTTAGCAGAAATGGCCCTTTCCTCCGTCGTGCCCTGTGTTGCTGAGTCCCTGCCGTGGCTGGTGCTAGAGTTAGCCTGCCCTTGTTCGTGACTTGTGCCCTCAGCAGCCCCGTCCGGGTCGGACACAATTGCCTGGCATGCCGCAGATGGGAGGGCGGCATGTTGTAAAAGGCGTAAAAACGAGGCGAGGCGTTGAGCCTCACATGAGGCGAGACGAGGCGAGGCGTTAACTGAAGCGTAAGCCTCACGGACAAATTTGTGAATTATATAATATTTATAAAAATAATAACAAAACTGAAAAAAATGACTACAATACTAAGACTATCAATAAAGAACAATACATTGTAGGTTGGTGGTTTCAATCCTCGACCATAATTTTCCACAGCTTCAATCATTCTCTCAAAATATGGACTGTTACATAAGTTAAATGATAAAACATTCACAAAAAAGAACTGACCTATGACAGAATATACTTGCTTCCTTTCCTCTTTCTTGAAGGCATTGTTGATTGTTGGTTGTCGCATATCTGAAGTTATAAACTGATCCATTGGACCCCGTGGAATTCCACATTTACGAACATTGGGAGATGTAAGGCCATCACTGATTATTCCTTCATCCAAACATTCATTTCTACGCAATTCAATAGTCTTTTTTCCTTTGTATTTCACTTTTTTTTACCTGCAGATAATTATTGAAAAATTGTACAACACTTTGTGGTGCTTTGTCACATGCCTTAGCATCTTTTTTTGTTCCAGCCAAGTGTTGTTTCATTCTGCAAACTCCATCTCTATAAGTTTTCTTACAATAATTGCATATCAAGTTTCCCCTTTTTTCTTTATCATTAGGATCTTCTTCAACACAATGTTCTCATGATGGATCCCGTCGAGACATTTTCTCTCAAACCTAAACAATGAAATAAAAAGAAGTCCCCTCCGCCTCCCCCTCTCTCTTTCGGCCATGAAATAAAAAGAAGTTCCCTCCGCCTCCCCCTCTCTATTTCGGCCATGAAATAAAAAGAAGGCATGAAGAGAGGGCTGCCAGTCATGGGCCAGACAGCAAGATGGTGGCCATGGCCAGCGCCAGCCATGAATAGAACTGTGGAGACAAGAGAGACTTACAGTTGCAATAGAACGATGGACTTTTGACGTTGGCGTCTTGGCGATGGCTCCAGGCTTCCAGCAGCCGCAGCTTCCTCCACGGTTCCACCCTCTAACAGGAATGGTTGAATTTACAGGTGATTTGAGATTGATAAGAGATTTAGGAATACAAACCTGTTAAATTAGGGCTACCCGTGAAGCCCCTTTACCATTTTTATTTAATTTTAAACTTTTTTTAACTAAAAAATATAATATTCTGACTTTGAACTTGAGGCGTACGCCTCAAGCGTGGAACGTACCACAGGTAGAGGCGTACGCCTCAACCAAGTGAGGCGCACGCTTCAGGGATGTGTGCGCCTCACTGTCCTGCCTCAAGGCGTTTTTTCTCAAAAACGCCTTGAGTCGTGTTTTTTTTGGTTGAAGCGTACGCTTCTTATAACATTGGCGGCATCACTAGGAACTCACCGGAGAACAGGGGAATGCCGGTGGGGAAACGTCTGGTGTGAGGGGGAACGAGCGGCGTTCGTCGAGGGGTAACGGTGGCGAGGGAGGATTCGACAGGGTTGGGGGGTCTCACGGTGCAGGGAAAGTCGTCCGGCAGGTGAGGACTCGTCAATGGCGTCGATGGGATCCTCGGTCGATGCAAAGAATGGAAATGGAAGAACAGAGAAGAGAATGAAAGGAGAAAGCAATTCCACTCACTGTGATGGTGAACGAACGAAAGCCTGAGGAGCTGTTAGGCACGTCACCGGTTAGACTAGAAAATCTGAACCAAGCACGCCCTAAGTTCCCAAAATCTTCTTGAGGACACACCCGAAAACCAAAATCCTAAACAAATTAATACAGTAGGTCTACCCGACCAGACAAACCCCGACGCAAAGCCCAATAGGACAGAATACAGGTGCGGAAAACCCTTCCAATTCCTAACTACACGCAAAACCTACTACAAAGCACTACAAGAGGGTAAGGCCGTACAAACGTGAGCGATACAGAAGAACTCTCACAACTCACTCAAGCCAAACCATACAAACCATGACTAACGTGCACACCACACCCAACAGAAAGCAAAGGGTAGGTCTCGGCTCCTTGTGATAGTGTCTCGGGCTATTGGCCCTCGAGATACCACAGAGTAGAGCTAGGCCGAAGGCTTAGGCTAATACAAATAAGAAAGCAAACTAAATGCAAGCCTAAAACAATAAGCAAATACACCCGCCCGGATTTACAAGGGGGACGAGAGAGTGTACCGACCAAGGGCTAGCCTTGGCTGAACCGAAAAGGCCACGGGGTGACAACCGATCCCCGGGCAACGCAGCAACGGGCCGGCGTGAAGCGCGTGGCATGGGCAGCCTCCTGCTGCCGGGCGCCGAGAAGGTGCGGGCGACGGGCTGTTGCCGAGGCGCGTCAGAACTCCGAGGTAGTGACGAGGGGGGCGAGTGCCGAGTAGCGGCAGCGCCTACCTGCCTTCCTTCGGGTTGGCTCGGCCACGAGTGCCGGCAAGGATGGCCGACGCGGCGGGGATGGCCGAGGTGCTGGCCGGGCGCGTCTAGCGGGAAAAGCTAGCGTGCCGGCTGTGCTTAGTCCCTAACTACGGCCGGGCTTGGTTGGACTGGCGGGGCTCTACTGGGTGGCTGGTGGAGTCAAGATTGGCTCGGGTTTGGGTAGGCCAGAGTATCTTGACGCTTAGGATGAGGAATAGGTTACCTAACTAGTAGGTAGGCCTTCGGGCTGGGTCAAGAGGGATAGAGCCTAAGCTCGGGCAAGTGGTCTAACTCGACCAAGTGGAGAGATAGGTTCTAGCTAGGTGAGCTTAGCTAAGTGGACCAAATTGAGCGGTCCGGGTCAAGTAGGTCAAGAGGGGCACTCGAGATAGGCTCGAGTCAACTAGAGTCTAGTTTAGCAAGTGGGCTAGGTAGGATAGATAGACCTAGATGAGCTAAGGGAGGTTAAGTACTTCGGTTTAGGACAAGGGTCCAAAATAGAAGGGATTGACCTAAGGGGTGAGCTGGCACGCGAGGCAACCTAGCTAGGTGGGCTCGGACTTGGCTGGACTAGCCAAGGGTGGTGCGCCGGATCAGTGCCACGTGGCACGATCAAGGGACGAGGCTAGAGCACGCAAGGGGTGAACCCTAGCGATAAGGAAACGAGGGGCTGCTTTTCCTAAAAATAAGGAAAATGGACCCGAGGGTGTTAGCGAGAGAGGGGGACGTGGAGGCTAGGTGGCACTCGACGGTTCTCTCGAGCAAGGGAATGAGGACACGTGGGCAGATGGAGGGCCACAATTTGATGCGGTTAGGGTTGAGGGAGAGGTGGCCAAGGAGTTGGCGAGAGAAGGGGGGATAAAGCTTAAAAAGTAGGATCAAGCCCTACAAGATAGGAATGGAAACCGCCCGGGGTTAGGTGGCGGATGGAGAGGGGATCTCAAGCTGATGAGGTGGCAGCTCGTGGGGCCAGGTGAGACATGTGGTAACTGGGGTGGAGGGCGAGCTGGACTCGGGCTTACAAGATGGAGACACGTGTAAGATGGACGGTCAAGAAGCCTAGCGACTAGGGTTTAGGACTTAGACGAAAAGAAGAGAAAAGGAGGTGCGCCGGCCGATCCTACAAAGGAGGAATCGTCGGGGGACATGGGCTGAGCTGAGCTCGAGCTGATAGAGGGGGCATGGATGAGAGACACGTGGCAGATTGAAGGGAAGAGATTAGGCTTACTTGGTTCAGCCGATCTTCCAAGTGGGCTCGCACCAAGTTGGACGCCGATCTAGTTTGAGTTGCGCCGGCTTTAAGTCCACAATGCCCTCAGCAATTCAACACGGGCCTTGACACAGGTGAGGACAAGATTGCCAATGACGCCGGCGACAATGGAGAGTCGCCGGAATATCCAGATCAGGCCGGAAATTGCAGAAATCCGGCAGGGAGCCAATCTCACAATCCGACCGTCGGAATTTGCCCAAATTCGGATATTGTGAAGCTCTTGCTTGGGCGATTCCAGAAATGCAATTTATATTATTTTCCCACGGCCAGATCTCGATCTACTGGAGATTTGGACCTGCTGGACCGAAGGGAAATGAGGAAGAATCCGAGACCTTCAAGCTTGAGGCCGGAGCTCTTTCCACCGTTAAAACACTTTGCTTATAGGCTAGATTAAGTCTAGCGATTCTAGTGCTCCTCCGCAACGTGTAAGAGGCGATCTAAAAGGGGGCTTCACCGTTGATCTCAGGCCTTAACCTCGGGTATGCCAAGGACAAGACCAGGATGCCGAATGAATCCCTTTCCCTAGATCTACCCCAACACAACTTACGAAGAAGACAGGAGGATCAGTACACTAACCTTTGGCCGTCGCTTGTTGAAGCCTATCGCCGGCTTCAACCTTCCCAAACGCAATGCTGATCTCTCAACTTCTCCGTGACCGAGAAGGCACCTAGCTTGCTGGTTTACACTTTTAAGTGGGGAATGCCGTGGACGAGGGAGGGATCACCGCTGGTAGGAGGGAGATCCGCCGCAAGCCTTCCACTTGATCTTCGCCGGAATGACACCCCCGGAAATCCAAGTCTTCAATGGAGGAAGAAGCGCCACAAGCCTAGGGGACGTGAGGGGATGAGAAGCACCACAATCTCACGCGAGAGAGATTCGATGATTGACTTAGAGAATGAAGATCCACCTCTAGACCGAGGAGGAGAGAGCCAAGTCTCGCAAGGGAAGAGAGAGTCCGAGAGTCCAACTGACTTCCTTAATGCCAAAATCGATACAATGAACATAGATCCAAAATTATTTATACTATTCCTAAATGATCGAATCCACAATCCGGATTAGATCTCTACCCAAGACCCATTTACATTGGCGCCAAGCACAACCCGCTAGGCTAGGTTCTTATTTTGAAACCCCTTAGAAACAAGCTAGACTAAATGCGAAATCAAAGGCTGAAATCAAACTAGCCTAGTGCATAACGAGTAAAGCAAAAGGTAGAACGCCCTTGAGCCTTGTGAGCCCAAGGTGGGGACCTCGTGAGGGGACCCGCCCTCACTTCGGTATTTAGTGTAAGGTTTCGGTCTGGTTTGACCGAGCCATTTGCCCAAGACTTTGGTCTTGGCTTGCCTCAAGCGATAAGAGAACCAGACTCACTTAAGTTAGAAGATTCCAGCTTGGTGAGCCCAACGTTAGTACCTGAATAAACCTGAGACTTACCTAGTTTAAGCACCGTTTCTGACCCAGCTGCTCCTCCCGCGCCTCCCACTGCAACTGACGTTGGTGCCGATTCAACCCTCTTGGGACTAACTTCCACACATTGTAGAGAACGAGCCCAAAGATCTGACGCCTTCCTCTTCCGCCGACTGGGTTCGGCCTGCTCTGTTTCTACTGGGTCGGGACCTGGAGTTTGGTCCGTAACAGATTCCCCCTCCCTACCTTGTGCTTGTCCTCGAGTGCTGGAAGAGGGAAAACGATGCACAACTGACCCGAATTCCTCCCAAGAGGTACCCCTGTCGGGTCCCTCCCATTCCACCAGAACCTCGTGCCGCATTCTACCCTGTCGCTGAACATGTCTATGCTACAAAATTCGATAGGGTGTGGGCAAGTTATCCAACACTTGCTCAATCAAGGTAGGTACATCCCCCTGGTGAGGCTTGAGCCTGGTCACATGAAAAACTGGATGTACCTGTGTTGTCCTAGGAAGACCAAGCCTGTAGGCGGCCTTCCCAACTTTCTGAACCACCGGATAAGGGCCATAATACCGAGGTAACAACTTGGAATAAGGTTGGCCCATTAGGGATTTCTGCTTAAGAGGCAGTCTCTTAAGCCAGACGTACTGTCCCACCTCAAATTCCCGGTCCTTCCTGCCCTTATTGTAGATTTGCCTCATACGATTCTGCGCCTTGTTGATGTTTTGTTTCAGGGATTCAAGGACTTCCTCCCTTGTTCGCAGCTCGCAATCGACACTGTCATTCTTTGCAGTTCCTCCTTCATATCGTGGGATAGAGGGAGGAGGGCACCCATAAACACCCTCGTAAGGTGTCATGCCAGTAGACGAGTGTAAACTCGTATTGTACGACCACTCTGCCCAAGGAAGATACTTTACCCAAGTAGTTGGTCGTTCACCAGCGAAACATCTCAAAGATGTTTCCAAGGACCGGTTGACAATTTCGCTCTGCCCATCAGTTTGGGGATGGTGGGTTGTACTGAAGTTGAGCCTCGTTCCCATGTTCTTCATGTACTCCTGCCAGAATGCGCTGAGGAAGATGGAGTCCCAGTCACAGACGACGGACTGCGGCATTCTGTGGAGTTTTCCCACGTACTCATGGTAGACGCTGGCCACAAGTGGCCCCTGATACAATCTCGGCAAGGGAGCGAAGTGACTATACTTCGTGAGCCGATCCACGACAACTAACACTGCCTCCTTTCCGTCGGAACGGGGCATTGCGTCAATGAAGTCCATCGAGACATCAGTCCACGGCTTGGTTGGTATGGGTAGAGGGTTCAAATGACCTGGAGGCTTGATGGCCTCGTACTTTTCCCTTTGACAGACCACACACTTCTTAACATAGTCTTGCACTTCAGCTTTCATCCCTCGCCACCAGAATTGGGCTTTGATCCTGCTGAGGGTCTTAGCGACCCCTTCATGACCCGCGGTTGGGGTATCATGAAAATGCTGCAGGAGTTCCTGCTTGAGCCCAGAGTCAGGAGGGACTACTGCCTTGTCCTTCCTGTACAAAATTTCTCCCTTGACTGAATAAAAGGGAATGGATCCGGGATTCTGTCGGACCGAAGCTTTGATTAGCCTTAGTGATTGGTCATTCTGCTGATCCAAGGCCAATCGATCCCAGATATCTGTCTCCACCACAGATAAAGTCATCAACTGCTCAGCCAAACGGGATAGAGAGTCAGCCGCTTTATTTTCAGGACCTTTCTTGTATTCGATCTCGAAGTCATACCCCAGAAGTTTGGCTAACCATCTCTATTGAGTTGGGGTAGATACACGCTGCTTAAGCATGTATTCAAGCTATTTTGGTCGGTCCTGACCACGAACTTGCGCCCAATCAAGTACGGACGCCATTTTTCCACCGCCATGACTATTGCCAATAATTCTTTCTCATATGTCGATAGGGGCTTGGCCCAGCTGGTTAAAGCCTTTGACATATAGGCAATGGGGTGGTCATCCTGCCCTAACACTGCTCCAACACCGACTTCACATGCGTCAGTCTCAATGGTGAAAGTCTTAGTAAGGTCAGGGAGAGTAAGCACGGGGGCAGTCATGAGAGCCGCCTTCAGCTTCTCAAATGCGACTCTTGACTTCTCAGTCCATGAGAAGGATCCTTTCTTCAACATGTGGGTAAGAGGCTGCGCGATTATACCATAACCCTGAATAAAGCGCCTGTAATACCCAGTTAAACCTAGGAAACCTCGCAGACTTTTGAGGTCCTTGGGCAGAGGCCATTTTTCCATGGCTTGAAGTTTTTCGGGGTCTGCCCGAATCCCCTCTCGAGACACTATATGTCCGAGATACCCGATTGAAGATTGTCCAAAACTGCATTTGGACATCTTTGCAAAAAGTTGATGTTCCTTTAAAATTCCCAAAGTAATCTCCAGATGCCGCTGGTGTTCTACCTCATTCTTGCTATAAATGAGTCTATCATCGAAAAATACTAGGATGAAATCTCTCAAATGCGCCCCGAACACATCGTTCATACACCGCTGAAAGGTAGCCGGTGCGTTAGTCAAACCAAAGGGCATCACTAGGAATTCATAATGCCCGTCGTGTGTTCTGAAGGTTGTCTTCAGTACATCTTCATCCAACATTCGGATTTGATGATATCCTGCTCTCAGATCGATCTTAGAAAAGATCGTGGCTCTTGCTAGTTCATCTAGCAACTCATCTATTATAGGTATTGGGTGTCGATCCTTAACGGTCACCTCGTTTAAAGCCCTGTAGTCGATGCAGAATCTCCATGTATTGTCTTTCTTTTTCACCAACAGTACTGGTGAGGAGAACAGACTACAACTAGGCCGAATGATGCCACTCTCTAGCATTTCCTTGACGAGGCGTTCTATTTCCGCCTTCTGGCTATGCCCGTACCTGTAAGGCCTGACATTGACAGGCTCCGCACCTTGTGTAAGCACAATGCAATGATCATATGCCCTTTGTGGGGGTAGTCCACTAGGCTCCGCAAAAATTTCTAGAAACTTGTCCAATACACTCTGGATACAAGGAGGAATTGGTTCCTCTTTGTTCTCATCTGAACCTGGCACATCGGTTGCTAAGGTAAGAACCCAACACGCAGGCTACTTTGCGTCTATAGCCCTTAGCGCAGCTTTGGGATGCACATTGCGGGCGAGACTTTGTAAGGTGAGAGGTTCATCTTCGCCCTCAGGGACAAATGTCATCTTGAAGTTCTTGACATCCCAATGTATGTCTTTCCATTGCAAAAACCAAGTCATACCTAAAACCAAATCAACTCCTTCTAAAGGTATGACTAAGGAGTCTACTTTGAAGGTCCTCTTGTTGATGATGACCTCCATGTCTTTTCCCTTTTCTAAACACTTCAGCTGGTATCCCCCTCCCATGATTATTGTTTGGGGTTTCCCTGGTTGCAACACCACACTACACCATTTGGCTGCCTCTTCCGTGAGTAAGTTGTTGGTGGCTCCATTATCAAGTAAGATCAACACTTTGTGGCTGTTGATCCGCCCAAACACTCTCATAGAATTCGGTTTGTGGGGGTTCTTGCATACTGTGAAGAGACTCATTTGCGTAATCCTTCCCCGTTGAATTTAGGGAAATCATACTTGACCGTTGGGGTTCTTCTTTCCTCATGTCTAGGAATATGCCGTTGTGTTCTCCTGGGACGGAGGGGGGTCTCATCCTCTCCTTCCGAAAAATCATAAGCAAAATCCTGATTCACATGGCCAACCTTGGGCTCATGCGGAGCTCTATAGTATTCACTATATGGCTCAGGTTGCCTATCGGGTGGGGGTCCCATGAGTTTGGCCCCGTCCGTGCTTGTCCCAACATGTGAAATGTTGTTGGGATTGACCTCAGTGACGGTCTGGTAGTCAGGCATTCCTAACAGACCTTTTTCTTTCTGGGTATTCGAACCCTGAGTGGTCCTTTCCGTGGCTAAGATTTGGGCATGAGCTGTGGCCAATTGTCGGAACATGGCCCGAACTTCTTCCATTTCATTGAAACGGTCTTGGTTCTGTCGGTCCAGGTCTTTCTTCCTATAATTCTCTGTCTTAGCCATCTCACTACGCATCTGGGACAATTCTCTTTCAATGCTTAGGATTCTACCTAAAGCATAGTCCGGAACTTGCGCCCTTTGGGTTGCCGGGGCATCACCTGCTTGCTCTTGAGGGACGTCCTCAAGGAGCTAATCCGAGCTAATGTTCTTCTTGGATTTCCCCATGATGATGCGCGAAACAAACACCAAAAAATGCCGAAGGTAAAAACACACAACAGACCTAACCTAAGAAATCCGACTGCTTATGAAGAAACCGAAAGCAAAACTAACTCTGAAGCAAACTGCCGAAGATCAATAACACAACACCGCCATCTGCACTGTCCTGTAGATGCCGAATCTTCACGGGTCACGGTGCTTAAACTGACAGTGTAGCCTCAAGATGGCTCTGATACCAATTGTTAGGCACGTCACCGGTTAGACTAGAAAATCTGAACCAAGCACGCCCTAAGTTCCCAAAATCTTCTTGAGGACACACCCGAAAACCAAAATCCTAAACAAATTAATACAGTAGGTCTACCCAGCCGGACAAACCCCGGCGCAAACCCCAATAGGACGGAATATAGGTGCGGAAAACCCTTCCAGTTCCTAACTACAGGCAAAACCTACTACAAAGCACTACAAGAGGGTAAGGCCATACAAACGTGAGCGATACAAAAGAACTCTCACAACTCACTCAAGCCAACCCATACAAACCACGACTAACGTGCACACCACACCCAACAGAAAGCAAAGGGTAGGTCTCGGCTCCTTGTGATAGTGTCTCGGGTTATTGGCCCTCGAGATACCACAGAGTAGAGCTAGGCCGAAGGCTTAGGCTAATACAAATAAGAAAGCAAACTAAATGCAAGCCTAAAACAATAAGCAAATAAACCCGCCCGGATTTACAAGGGGGACGAGAGAGTGTACCGACCAAGGGCTACCCTTGGCTGAACCGAAAAGGCCACGGGGTGACAACCAATCCCCGGGCAACGCAGCAACGGGCCGGCGTGAAGCGCGCGGCCTGGGCAGCCTCCTGCTGCCGGGCGCCGAGAAGGTGCGGGCGACGGGCTGTTGCCGAGGCGCGTCGGAACTCCGATGTAGTGACGAGGGGGGCGAGTGCCGAGTAGCGGCAGTGCCTACCTGCCTTCCTTCGGGTTGGCTCGGCCACGAGTGCCGGCAAGGATGGCCAACGCGGCGGGGATGGCCGAGGTGTTGGCCGGGCGCGTCTAGCGGGAAAAGCTAGCGTGCCGGCTATGCCTAGTCCCTAACTACGGCCGGGCTGGCTTGGACTAGCGGGGCTCTACTGGGTGGCTGGTCGAGGCAAGATTGGCTCGGGTTAGGGTAGGCCAGAGTATCTTGACGCTTAGGACGAGGAATAGGTTACCTAACTAGTAGGTAGGCCTTCGGGCTGGGTCAAGAGGGATAGAGCCTAAGCTCGGGCAAGTGGTCTAAGTCGACCAAGTGGAGAGATAGGTTCTAGCTAGGGGAGCTTAGCTAAGTGGACCAAATTGAGCGGTCCGGGTCAAGTAGGTCAAGAGGGGCACTCGAGATAGGCTCGAGCCAACTAGAGTCTAGTTTAGCAAGTGGGCTAGGTAGGATAGATAGACCTAGATGAGCTAAGGGAGGTTAAGTACTTCGGTTTAGGACAAGGGTCCGAAATAGAAGGGATTGACCTAAGGGGTGAGCTGGAACGCGAGGCAACCTAGCTAGGTGGGCTCGGACTTGGCTGGACTAGCCAAGGGTGGTGCGCCGGATCAGTGCCACGTGGCACGATCAAGGGATGAGGCTAGAGCTTGCAAGGGGTGAACCCTAGCGATAAGGAAACGAGGGGCTGCTTTTCCTAAAAATAAGGAAAATGGACCCGAGGGAGTTAGCGAGAGAGGGGGACGTGGAGGCTAGGTGGCACTCGACGGTTCTCTCGAGCAAGGGGATGAGGACACATGGGCAGATGGAGGGCCACGATTTGATGCGGTTAGGGTTGAGGGAGAGGTGGCCAAGGAGTTGGCAAGAGAAGGGGGGATAAAGCCTAAAAAGTAGGATCAAGCCCTACAAGATAGGAATGGAAACCGCCTGGGGTTAGGTGGCGGATGCAGAGGGGATCTCAAGCTGATGAGGTGGCAGCTCGTGGGGCCAGGTGAGACACGTGGTACCTGAGGTGGAGGGCGAGCTGGACTCAGGCTTACAAGATGGAGACACGTGTAAGATGGACGGTCAAGAAGCCTAGCGACTAGGGTTTAGGACTTAGACGAAAAGAAGAGAAAAGGAGGTGCGCCGGCCGATCCTACAAAGGAGGAACCATCGGGGGACACGTGGGCTGAGCTGAGCTCGAGCTGATAGAGGGGGCATGGATGAGAGACACGTGGCAGATTGAAGGGAAGAGATTAGACTTACTTGGTTCAGCCGATCTTGCAAGTGGGCTCGCACCAAGTTGGACGCCGATCTAGTTTGAGTTGCGCCGGCTTTAAGTCCACAATGCCCTTAGCAATTCAACACGGGCCTTGACACAGGTGAGGACAAGATTGTCCAATGACGCCGGCGACAATGGAGAGTCGCCGGAATATCCAGATCAGGCCGGAAATTGCAGAATTCCGGTAGGGAGCCGATCTCACAATCCGACCGTCGGAATTTGCCCAAATTCGGATATTGTGAAGCTCTTGCTTGGGCGATTCCAGAAATGCAATTTATATTATTTTCCCACGGCTAGATCTCGATCTACTGGAGATTTGGACCTGCTGGACCGAAGGGAAATGAGGAAGAATCCGAGACCTTCAAGCTTGAGGCCGGAGCTCTTTCCACCGTTAAAACACTTTGCTTATAGGCTAGATTAAGTCTAGCGATTCTAGAGCTCCTCCGCAACGTGTAAGAGGCGATCTAAAAGGGGGCTTCATTGTTGATCTCAGGCCTTAACCTCGGGTATGCCAAGGACAAGACCAGGATGCCGAATGAATCCCTTTCCCTAGATCTACCCCAACACAACTTACGAAGAAGACAGGAGGATCGGTACACTAACCTTTGGCCGTCGCTTGTTGAAGCCTATCGCCGGCTTCAACCTTCCCAAACGCAATGCTAATCTCTCAACTTCTCCGTGACCGAGAAGATGACACCTAGCTTGCTGGTTTACACTTTTAAGTGGGGAATGCCGTGGATGAGGGAGGGATCACCGCCGGTAGGAGGGAGATCCACCGCAAGCCTTCCACTTGATCTTCGCCGGAATGACACCGCCAGAAATCCAAGTCTTCAATGGAGGAAGAAGCGCCACAAGCCTAGGGGACGTGAGGGGATGAGAAGCACCACAATCTCACGCGAGAGAGATTCGATGATTGACTTAGAGAACAGAGATCCTCCTCTAGACCGAGGAGGAAATGAGGAAGAATCCGAGACCTTCAAGCTTGAGGCCGGAGCTCTTTCCACCGTTAAAACACTTTGCTTATAGGCTAGATTAAGTCTAGCGATTCTAGTGCTCCTCCGCAACGTGTAAGAGGCGATCTAAAAGGGGGCTTCACCGTTGATCTCAAGCCTTAACCTCGGGTATGCCAAGGACAAGACCAGGATGCCGAATGAATCCCTTTCCCTAGATCTACCCCAACACAACTTACGAAGAAGACAGGAGGATCAGTACACTAACCTTTGGCCGTCGCTTGTTGAAGCCTATCGCTGGCTTCAACCTTCCCAAACGCAATGCTGATCTCTCAACTTCTCCGTGACCGAGAAGGCACCTAGCTTGCTGGTTTACACTTTTAAGTGGGGAATGCCGTGGACGAGGGAGGGATCACCGCTGGTAGGAGGGAGATCCGCCGCAAGCCTTCCACTTGATCTTAGCCGGAATGACACCCCCGGAAATCCAAGTCTTCAATGGAGGAAGAAGCGCCACAAGCCTAGGGGACGCGAGGGGATGAGAAGCACCACAATCTCACGCGAGAGAGATTCGATGATTGACTTAGAGAATGAAGATCCACCTCTAGACCGAGGAGGAGAGAGCCAAGTCTCGCAAGGGAAGAGAGAGTCCGAGAGTCCAACTGACTTCCTTAATGCCAAAATCGATACAATGAATATAGATCCAAAACTATTTATACTATCCCTAAATGATCCAATCCACAATCCGGATTAGATCTCTACCCAAGACCCATTTACATTGGCGCCAAGCACAACCCGCTAGGCTAGGTTCTTATTTCGAAACCTCTTAGAAACAAGCTAGACTAAATGCGAAATCAAAGGCTGAAATCAAACTAGCCTAGTGCATAACGAGTAAAGCAAAAGGTAAAACACCCTTGAGCCTTGTGAGCCCAAGGTGGGGACCTCGTGAGGGGACCCGCCCTCACTTTGGTATTTAGTGTAAGGGTTCGCTCTGGTTTGACCGAGCCATTTGCCCAAGACTTTGGTCTTGGCTAGCCTCAAGCGATAAGAGAACCGGACTCACTTAAGTTAGAAGATTCCAGCTCGGTGAGCCCAACGTTAGTACCTGAATCAACCTGAGACTTACCTAGTTTAAGCACCGTTTCTGACCCAGCTGCTCCTCCCGCGCCTCCCACTGCAACTGACGTTGGTGCCGATTCAACCCTCTTGGGACTAACTTCCGCACATTGTAGAGAACAAGCCCAAAGATTTGACGCCTTCCTCTTCCGCCGACTGGGTTCGGCCTGCTCTGTTCCTACTGGGTCGGGACCTGGAGTTTGGTCCGTAACAGGAGCTGCCGCCGGGAAGAACGTCCGACAACCTTTTGGAGTAGACTCCAGGAATGCAGTCCTCTAGCGTTCGTGATCAATACGCAAAGAAGCCGCCTCCCTCCCTTTTGAAAGCAGGACCAGGGAGGAGGGCGACGTCCAACGGCTTGCACGTGCGAGCCGTGGTGGTGGCCGACAGTCGTCTCGGTCCGACTCAGCTGTCGAATCAGGTCGGTCTGACTCAGCTGTCGAACCGGGTTGGTCCGACCGACTCGCCCGACCCAGGAAGAGTCCCGGGTCACCCAGACGATACAAGAAGTCGTGTTCGGACCCCAGTCCTGGAACCCCCGCAAAATCCGTGCCCGGATCAAGCAAGACTACGTCTGGATCTGGGTCTACAAAAGTGGCGGTCCAACCCGCCATACAAATCCAGACCCGTGTCCGGTTATTCCCCTAGAGTGTCCCACCAACGCGTCCTGGCCTGCTCGGCGTGTCCCACCTCACAGCCAGGACGAGTCCCGTCTGGTCCTCTGCTGGTCGTGCCAGCCCCGCCGTCTGATGCTGCCCTTGCGCGTGGCTGGTGCTGGGGTGTCGGCCAAGCCGGCCGATGCCTACGGCGTGGTCGTGCTGGCCCGCCCTGGTGGCAGGCTCCCCTTGCTGTTGCCTGCATCTCCATAGCCTCCCTTGGTAGTATCTGACTCTTCTCCGCGTGCGCCCTGGGGTGCCGAGGTCTTGTCCTTAGCCTCCCTGAGTGGCTGGTCGCCCTGGCTGGTACACTGGATAACCTTCCTTGCATCTGGTAGGGCTGTTCCCGCCTCCGGTTCGGGGTTATTAGCCTCCCCGTCTGTTTGGTCGCCCTCCCGGCCTGGGCTGTTAGCCTCTCTTGGCTTTGGTCTGAGCAGCCAACGATGCTGGTCATGATGTTAGCCTCCCTTTGTGTAGGATGCGCTTTGTCCCCGGCTCTGCCCGGGTTGGAGGTGCTGGTTTGGCCTGCCGCCATAGGGTGGGCGGCATTAGATCCACCCCCCTTAGATGGAGCCTGTCCCCAGGCTCCTACCATAGGAAACCTCTCGGCGAGGGAGTTGGCGTCCTCCCATGTTGGCCCACCCTCTTGGCCGTCCCATTCGACGAGGTACTCACGTCGGAGCTCTCCGTCCTTGCGTACCCCGTCTGCGTAGTATCCTCCATGGTAGGGGGGGGCTCTTCCGGGGCCTCCCCGATGGTTGTAGGCGGTGGTCCTC
Source organism: Nymphaea thermarum (assembly GCA_011799765.1). Lineage (NCBI taxonomy): Eukaryota > Viridiplantae > Streptophyta > Magnoliopsida > Nymphaeales > Nymphaeaceae > Nymphaea > Nymphaea thermarum. The sequence goes on along the minus strand of JAANDH010001365.1, from coordinate 13,606 downwards.
AGTAGGGTTTGAGTCACCCCACATGGAATACCAGGTGCACCCTGGCTTGGGCGGGCAATTCCAGACGGTAAGCCGCCTTCCCATGTCGCATTCCCACCTTGTAGGGCCCATAATAGCGCGGCAATAGTTTGGAGTAGGGTCTCCCAAACAAGGTTTTTTGCCCTCTAGGTAGCCTGTTGAGCCATACCCAATCCCCTACAGCAAATTCCCCTTCTGCCCGCCCTTTGTTGTGCTGCACCTGCATCCGATTCCTGGCCTACTCGAGGTTGGTGCGAAGGACCCATAATACCTCATCGCGGTCAAGCAAAGCCCTCTCAAGATCCTCCTCCCTGGCCAGGCCGGGTTCATAGCTCCGTAATGTGGGTGGTGGGTGCCCAAAAACCGCCTGAAAGGGGGACATCCCGATGGACGAGTGGGTGTCGGTGTTGTACGTCCATTCGCACCAAGAGAGGTATTTGACCCACGTCGAAGGCCAGGAGCTGCCGCCGGGAAGAACGTCCGGCAACCTTCTGGAGAAGACTCCAGGAATGGAGTCCTCTAGGTTTCGTGATCAATACGAAAGAGCTCCATCGCCGCCTCCCTCCCTTTTGAGAGCAAGACCAGGGAGGAGGGCGACGTCCAACGGCTCGCACGTGCGAGCCATGGTGGTGGCCGACAGTCGTCCCGGTCCGACTCAGCTGTCGAACCGGGTCGGTCCGACTCATCTGTCGAACCGGGTCGGTCCGATCGACTCGCTCGACCCAGGAAGAGTCCCGGGTCACCTAGATGATACAAGAAGTCGGGTTCGGACCCCAGTCCTGGAACCCCCCCAAAATCCGCGCACGGATCCAGCAAGACTACGTCTAGATCCGGGTCTACAAAAGTGGCGGTCCAACCCGCCATACAAATCCGGACCCATGTCCGGTTATTCCCCTAGAGTGTCCCACCAACGCGTCCTGGCCTGCTCGGCGTGTCCCGCCTCACAGCCAGGACGAGTCCCGTCTGGTCCTCAAAACCCCGATGAAATGTCCTCCAATTTGGTCAAAAATTGGTTTCTAGGCAGCCAAGATATATGTGATAACACTGGAGAAGATCGGACTCGGAAAACTTTAAAGGTTCCCATAAAATGTCATGCCAAAACAGGCCACAAACTGCAACGAATTTGAGTTCAATGTACTTAGAAGCTGGAATTTCAATAAGCAGTGAAACTAACTCTAAGAATTAAGTATTCGAAAGATTGAGACAAAAAATGAATGACAGTATATGGGACCACTTTTGCTGCAATTGTCCCTTCTTTTGGAAAATAGGACATGAAGCTTCCGTTCTCAAAATTTGGAAGAAAAACTTTGGGGATGGGACCCGATTCCTGGTACGCCATCTAGCCATTTATGACACCTTTAACTGGATTACCGAGACCAAGGATTAATTCTTATGTTTACTGCACTTCAAAGTCTCCAAATGTTGTACTAAAATCCAAGCACAAGGAAGAAATATGCATGGCATAGCATATTTGGAAGGTGCTGAATTTTGAAAATCATGCATGCACGTGAAACTCTTTGCAAATCCGTGTCATTTGAAAGAATAGAAGAAAGAATCCATGAAATGAAGAATTTTGGTTTATGTGAATGGTCACGAGTGGTTTATTTGAAGATTAAAAGAACCCTCAGGTGATGCGGACATACTCATTTGAAAATTAGTTTAAGATTATCTCGATAGTGTATTTCACAAAGAATTCTTAATTACTGAGAGAAAAAGATTTGAATAAAAAGAAAATTATTAAAAAACTATTGGACATTAAATTAATCATGATTTTGAAAGGTTATTTGCACAAGAATCCAAAGTTAACTGGTGAAGAGATTTAAATCAAGGAAAGGACCCTATTAAGTTTACAAGTTGGAGGATAAACCTGCAATTGGTTCAGAAAGACACTGAAGTGGGAAGGATCCTGTGAATTTGAAGTGTATGAAGAGAGAGTGAGACTGGTTTTATAGAGAAATTTGAAATAAGACATGGAAATATGGAAAAGAAAGTCCAGATCTTTCGACCAGGATCCTAGAACTAGATCCTCACAATAGGCCTAAAAATAAAATAAAAAAATTTGAAAGGGATTTAACATGAAGATTAGTTGTGGCCTTCACATTTAAGCCTTCATTATTAGACATGAAATGGGGAACCTTTGGAATATATTTGGAAGATGGTTTCAAAAAGATCATTTGAAACGGGTCCGATAGTTCATTTTAAATATTGCTTTTGAAACATGTTTCGGATGAATTCATTTGAAAATTGTTTGAGGTCAGAAATTAGATAATTTGGCAAATGGAATGTTTTTGGAAAATTGAAGCTTGTGATCCCATGAAGGTTTATGAATTTTAGATCGCTTCCACATCTTGACACAGCAAAGGAGGGCGCAATGTCTTTAATTTCATTGAGATAAGTGGTCGGCGTCCTTCATGTCAGCCATCTATGTGGACATCGCTAAAATTGTGCAATGATATGTAATTTGCCACGGAGGTATGCCTACATGTTGTATGTATCCTAATCTAAAGTAAGAAAGCAAAATTTACTAAAGTTGTTAGATTACAATGTCATATTTGTCCCCCAAATTGGGAAATTGAAAAAAGGCAAATCAATAAATTAAGATGAAGAGGGGTTGACATTGACAAATGGTTTAAATAATGAGAGATACAATGTTTCAAAATTGGATCTAGAATCAACGGAAAGGTAGAAATGGGACTGGATATAATTTTCTCATTCTAAAAAAATCCAAAAATCTTTGTAGAACGAGCCAATCATTAGTCCCAAGCATAGGGCGAATGGAATCCAATGCATGAATTGGTTAATAAGGGAATGGAAAAACCTTTTATTGCTCTTTCAAACATGCGGTTTTTTATATGTCCTTTACAATCAATCAATTTTACCTTTAAAATCGGTTTTGTCATTACAATATGAAGTGAGGCCATGCACCAAATAATAATTTAAAATTAAGATAATGAACCACAAGTATATATATAGAAAAAAAAACAAGTTAGTACAATCAACTAAATATCAAACACTTAAAAAAAACAACAAAAATTTATAAACTGAACACATGCAAAATTGACATTATATTTAGCACCGCTCTAGTTAAAAGAATAAATTGTAAATTAAGGAAGATAATATCACTAACGACAAGTAAATTGAACCACAATGGGCGTACTAGATCAATTAGCGCTTAACTAGGTGAGAAAAACTTCAAGACATTCAAACTATAAAATGCGATATATGACATCAATTACACTAAAAAGGGACACTTTCGCATATGAGATGACCATACACAACCAAGACACGTCTAACACACTTCTAGGGCGTGAAGCTGTAGCAGTTAGACAGCAACCACTGCGAAAATGCCCCAAACTACAAGCAAAATACTAATAAAACTTTAACCGCATACGTCTAACTCGCCTAGTAGACAAATACTTGCCGGAAGATCCTAAAATGGTCGGGTCCTGGCCAATTCCGGCCACACTAAAACCTGCAAATAGACGTTAGGAATACAAAAAAAAAAGAATCTGAACTAGCTAAGATTATGAATGAAAACGATGAAGACCTAAACTCACTCAAGAAAAGCTCAAAAAATTAAAGAAAAACAACTCAAGTCTATGCAACATTCTTTTAATACTTAAACGAAGAAAATGATCTAAATCTGATCCAATCCATAAGACTCCGAATGGCGCCTAGCTTTTGTCTCCAAACAATTCTTTCAAACAGAAAAACTCAAGGTTTGACCAAAAGAAACAGAATTGACCTTTAAAAATGGTCAATTTTACTAATCTGCTCCTTCCCAATTAACTTTGAGAAATCAATTACAAGATCAATTTTTTCTGTAAACCTCTACAAAACCAGATGGGAAAACAATCCCAACACACATTTCCTAACACACTAAAAAATTAAAAATCAATAGAAAACAATAGGACAGCCTACAAAAATTGACAAATTTTTTAGCCAAAGCCGCTGGATTTTATGAAGATATACCTTGTGACTCGTGCGTTTCAAGTAGGTTTCCGGCCAAACTGTATTAATTCCGGCCAAAATCCGGTCGTTCCTGGGTAACGCTTGACCTAAAAGCAGTAACCCATTTTGCCGGAACACGTCTACTACCCTGGAAAAGCAGAATTAAAGAGAAACTAAAAAACAGAGGGGTGCGGTCATTGTGTCGTGTATGGACTCTCAAGTGAGAGAGTCAAGTGTGTGCATGAGTGCATACTTTATATGGTTGTGAGGTGAATCCTTGTACCTTCCTTCCTTTTCTAAGTTTCATTTTGATAAGCAATAGAAGTTTATTATTTAAGTATACTTGGTTCATATACTTTATATCGTTGCTTGATTAAGTTTTTGTGAACTTTGTTGGTTAATTTGGTTATTAAGCATTCATTAAGTAAACTTCGTCAAGTTTATTATTGAAAATTTTTTGAATATCGGGGCTATGCCAGATTTTCTCCAACTCGAACTTGACTCATTTAATGTTTGAGTATATATTTGACCTCGAGCTGGACTTGTTTATAAACAAGTGAGTTCGAAATGAACTCAAGCTGGCTCGACTCATTGTGCAGCCCTAGTCATGCACAAATATGAACTAAAGAAATATTAATTGAACATTCAGTTACTAAAGAAGGGGAAAAGGAAAGAAGAAGACAATAACTTAGATGGCAATCACTGATTATTGGCGCAAAGTTACTCGTGTACAAGCAGATACTTTTAAAATGCATGCCCAAAACATTCTCTACTACCATAGGCATGCTATCAAATAATAGTTAGAACATTCCCCGTCGTCCCAATCATCATATCCAGAGGGAGAAAACATAGACCAAAGCCAAGGCGAGGCATAAAGAGCGAACTGTGATTGATGTCGGAATGCGGCCCTTATCCTTCCGGATGAAGAGTGCTTCAAAAACTGGAATGCTTATAACGCTTATATAACCAGAGATGACTATTTGTAGGGCAAGGCGATCAAGGGCTCCCAGCCCTTCACTTAGGACCACAGTGAATCCCCGGATGAAGCAGTAGATATTGAGCAACGCTAGGGTTGTTGGGGGTATGAACATTGGAGAGGGCACTGCGAACTCCATGATCTCTTGCTCGTATCTCTTTGATGCTTCCTCATCGATGACCTTGCTGGTGATTTCGAAACCAGACTCTGAGACACCAAGCAACTTCAAGATGATGACGATGACAGAGAAGAGGTAGGAAGAGGAGCCCTTGAACATCCACATCCTGGTCTCGTTCCACCACATCTTGAAGGTCCCCTTTGCCCATATGAGCTCAACAAGGCTGAATACGTGGGATGCCATGCCCAAGAAGGCAAACACCCTGAACCATGGATCGGATGCCTATAGACATTAAAAGCCACGGAGAATTTGGGTTACTGATCTGCACTTGGTATTTTACTACCCACAGATGGGAGAAGCATTCATGCATGCACAAAATAATTTAATTCCTTTGAAGAACTTGCTGAAAGTTGTGTTGGCTGTACTGCCACATTTTAGTTTGTCAGGAAAACTGGTAGAAACCAAACCATTAAGTCAAGAACAAGATTAGATCATTTAAGTATGATGTTTAAAGTGTTTTTCATTTTCCTTTTTTTGCAATGTTACCTTACTAATATGATATTAAGAATAGGTTGATGCAAACGTCTATTAAGTTTATCATTTTTTGGACTTTAATAGTGTTTTAATTATAACTAAGAAAAAAAATGAACTTCTCCCATAACATGACATTTTGATAATAGAAAAATACATATTTTTCATAAAAACAACTTGAATCAAAAGCATGTTTTATATGAATATAGTTTTAGCAATTAGACCAAAGTTGTCGTGGGAGAGAAAGAGATAGACACCAACAAGAATTAATACCTTGGGGAACAAGGGTATGTCTTTGAAGATGCAGAGAGAAGGTAAGATGGCGTAGCAGAGCATGGGGAGGCCCCAGAGGGCCCAGAGAGTGTAAAAGCTGTAGCACATAATCTGGCCGAGCTTGAGGCGGCGGGGGCCGTGGGTCCATGGGCAGTAGTCGGAGAGGAAGATCTCGAGCAGGCCGGTGGACCAGCGCTTGTGCTGAATCAGGGTGTCGTTGGTGTTGACGGGGGCGAGGCCCAGGTAGGCGTTCCTGTCCTCCGGACTGCAGAATACTGACTGCCATCCCCTCGAATGCAGCACCATGCCTGTGAACACGTCCTCCACCGCGCACCCGTACATCAACCCCATCTGCGTTCATTCTTTAATTAATTACCACATTCATTCATTAACATACCATTAGCACCTCTCTCTCTCTTTCATTCTTTAATTAATTACCACATTCATTCATTAACATACCATTAGCACCTCTCTCTCTCTCTCTCTCTCTCTCTCTCTCTCTCTCTCTCTCTCTCTCTCTCTCTCAAGTGATGGGTAGCACAACCAGTTGGGTTGGGTGGCATGTTGAGTTAGAGGTGTCATTCTAAGGCTAAGTTGATCGATTTTTTTTCTTGCCCTCTTCCCCGTCTCCTGTCTCCTCTCTCTCTATAGCACAACCATTTGGGTTGGTGGGGTGTTATGGCCACGAATCTTGAAGGTAATATATTGATGGAATTGTGGAGTGTTGAGCTTGCGATTAAGGATACCATTATGGAGGCTAAGTGGACCGGTTTTTATCCCACTTTCTTCCTACATCTCTTCACACACACAGACATACACACATTGAATGAATGATCAGACATCAATTGTTATACAAAGGCCCCCTTGGGCGGTCAGGATGGCACCTAAACTCAATCAATTGAGTGTATTGTGGGAACTGGCATTGGATGTGGCCATAGGTGGATTTGCTATTGGTGGCACACAGTCCCTCTATATGGAACTGGTTAGGGAATGAATGGGTGCAGAGGCAGGACCCTTTAAATGTACTGGAATGATTCACAACATATTTAGTGTGTATATGTACGTGGAATGTCTATGTATGTCAGTATGCATGTGCATAAGGGATAGACTATGGAGAGTTATATTACCTTCTTTCCCCATTCGGTACCCTTCTCAAAGTCAGCGCTTGCAAGAGCTTTTGCCTTCTCCTCTAATGTACTCCACTCATCAGGATGAATTTTCTTGCCTACAAGTTGGGGAGAAATCAATCCAAGTAGATAATCAATAAATCGCTAATGTTAAAAGCCAGCGAGGTATCAACTCGAAAAATAGTAGGAATGGAATGCCCATGTATTAAAATATTTTGTTTTATTTTTTTTTCATGACTTTACATTCTCAGACCAGAGGTGGTGGAGTTGTATAGGTAACAAAATTTCAATTGGCCGGACTCAGGTTTCGTGGGGCTGATCTATATAGTTAGATCCAAATCTACCCAAATCCAATCATTAAAAACAATGTTTTAGAATGAGCTCTGTGGGGCATAACACTTACTTCTGCGCCTGGGTGAGACTGACCCACTGTTACCAACTACATGAGTTGAGAATGAGTTGCATGCGCACCGAAAAATAAAAAGATGGGAATAGGATATTTTGAGGATTTTTCAAAAAGAAATGTTCCTTGTGGTCTTTTAATTTTTTCATTACTTCTTTTTGTCATTGCAAAAAGATTTTCTCTTTTACGGATATGGAGTATCCAGATCATTACACACTCGAGAAATTGTGAATTAATATCTGTTGAAAATTCAATATGAAGGCATAAGCAAGAAGCCGTGGTCAATTGTGTAGTTGAAATTTTGGAACCGATCAAAGAAGAGAAGTGAGATTTTACCTGAACAACTGGTCCAATCAGCTTGAAAATCGGGTGAGTAGAGCTTCCCATTTAATGAAACGCGACGATGGACTGAGCCAGTTCCAGCATACATTGGACCGTTGTGAGCATTGGTGCCAAAGAATTCTATCTGTGTAAGAAGCAAGCGCATAGACTCTTAGCTTCTCAGATCCATTAAACACAAACTGTACTGGAAAAAACTGAATTTACACACAGCAACGTGGTTTAAAAAAATGTAAATGGTTGAAGATTCGGATTAACTCGGGTAATCGAAAAAATCTAACTAGCTAACAGAAGTGGAGGCAGGTGTGGGCACCGTGTGGGGCAATTGGCCCGCACAGACCAACCAAAAATGCTTGTTTTTATGTTCATACTACTTCATGGTAATTTTTTCATTTATATGTTGGTGCCTCTTAAAAATTTAAAATTTCTTAACTAGTGCCCCTTGACCAAAACTTTTTTGGGTCCGCCCTACTGCAAAATATATATGTAGCCGGTACTGTAGTGTGTAGGCAGTGACCGAGTCAGAAATTTTTAGTTGGGGGGCACTCTAAGTTTAAATTTCAGACTTGAAAGGGTACTCATATGTAAAAACTAAAAATGAATGATGTTTCTATATGTAAATAAAGTAAAATTTTTAGGCTGGTGTGGACAATTGCCCACACAAGCTATAACATAGGTCCAACACCCCTCCCCTCCTGCGTGTCAGATGGATTAATCAAGATCTCCGGCATTCAGATTCAAGTCCTAATCAGTTACCAATACAATGAACCTACTGAAATTAAGCAAATCAGTACTGTTCAAACTTCCAACAGAATAAGGGAGATGGTAACCAATTCATAATATATATATAAAGATCAGAAGGGGAACATACCTCATAGATTCGTTTGACGCCGTTAGCATACAGGTCGTTGGTGGTGATGCCATTGAAGCTCTGTGGGAACTGAACGTAGCCAATTTTGTTGCCTTTCTCAGGGTCCAGGAAGAAGCAGATGGCATGGAGGAGAGACTCGGAGTTGTTTGAGTACATGTCGCAGTCGACATTGAGTACCAAAGGAGCGTTGCTTATGATGGACGACACCCGGTTCTGCCCAAAACGCAACACATAAGAGAGAAGGAAATGAGCCACTGGAAAGGCAAGATCATGCCATCTTCTGTTTTCTATTTGAAAAGCAAAAAACATTATGAGGCGAGTGCCAATTGAACCCTTTCTGGGATTCTTTGGCTTCGTATGAACTTCATTTCACAGAAATAACCATTATACATTTGTGTGAGAAGCACTTTAAATTAAAATATTAATTTCCACGTTTTTAATTTGCAGCAAGAAAAGGCTCCAAGAATCTAATTTGCATACTAGGGAGGCACATAATAGTGAATTTTGGGAAGATAAATGAGAAAAAAAAGTTTTGGCTTATTCTTATATATTGTTGTCGGCCCTCTAATTGGTTTTCAAAAGCTTAACCATCAGTCTTTATACATTAAAATATATTTATGACCGTTTGACAAGAGTAACACATGGTAATACACAAAAAAATAGTCGTATTTTTTACAACAGAATGTTACAGTTGTCAAACAGCTTCTTAAAAACCGCTGGACACATGTAGGCGTATTTTTTACAACAAACTTTTCTTTGCTGGTTGAAGGACGTCTGGATCAGGTCGATCGGGTCAATGCCCAAGAAGAGAACCCTAGTCAAAGGCTTGAACAAGTGCAGCCTTTCTTAGCAAGGTAATTTGCAAGTTAGGGATACACGAGTTCAAAATTAAGATGCAAGTAGAAAAAAAAACAATAGTAAATATACAGTAAAAGATATGTTTTCGTATGAAAATATATGGGCGATATTAATGTAAGCAAGAAGCACCAAGGCTTAATTACCAAGGCATTCAGTGCACCAGCTTTGTAATGGTGATGGATTCCTGGTCTCTTCTCTCTGGAGAGGTAAACCAGGGTTGGCATGGGGTTGCCGCTTGCGTCTACGTCCTCGCCATTCCCTTTCAACAGAATCTGCCAATTGCACGATCGAGTCATATCCGCATGTAATGTAATCAATATCAATATCAGTTTCACAACACTCCATAAATTAACCATGAGTTTTTTAAATTGTTCCCGGATGCAAGTGGATCATTAATCTCTGACATCCAATCCAATTAAGATCATGATATTTTAAGATGAATACCTTTTCAATAAGGTTTACTATACATTACGTGTAGATGTGAGGGAATGTCAATGGATTAGATTGGAACTGGATGTAGAATTTACCATATGTGATTTATTCACACGTTCGAATTCAAATACAAAAATGGTTTAATATTGTATCTGAATCTGCCTTTAAATTCACATGAACCTGGCTTTTAAATTCACAACCAAATCCGAGTTTTAGTTAAATACATAAGCGAAGTCCAAACTGTTCTATGATATTATATGAATATTGGATATAGGATACTTATCTAAACCAGAACTTGAATCCAAACCTGAATCCATCTGAAATCTACTTAAAATTGAGTTTACATGCATTAGGATGGCATTAATTTCTTAGATCCATATTTGGTTCATTTTTCTCCAAATCCGATCTTTTGAGGCAGTTGGGATGGACATTATTCAGTTTGAGTTATATATTTCAATGATTATTTGGTAGTTGGAATAATATGTGTGTGTTACATGAATCTGCCTCAAAGATTGGGACAGATTCATTGAACACTAGAATTAAGTGTTTATAGATTTACCCCGGTGGAACACTCACTAAGTGTTTCACTTCCAAGCGACCTCCGGATATCCCCCCATTGGTTTGGTTTGGTTTGCTTTCACGTATTCAGTCCAGAATTGAATCGATAATTTTACCTTCATCTTGCTTAAAATTAAATCGTATAAAGCTGCATCCGTAGATGACTTTGTAAACCTGCTGGTAATATCGAATAACGTAACAACAATGATCGGTTTACCTCTAGTATGGTTTGATGGTCTCGAGGGTTCCTCGCCGAATCCCACTCTCTGAATCCCTTGTGTTTCGCCTTCGCCTCTGCCGGCACGCTTCCTGACCTTGCTGCATTCTCTATCCCATCGCTCATATCATCGAACTTCCGCTGCATGTATTTACAATTCCCAAAACCAATCAATAAGAATCAGATGGCATCCACACAGCTGAACTATAAAGCATTTAAGAGACCAAATTATGCGTCGTTACAAGTGTGGCTCAAACTCATTTGTGTTTGCTCCATGGAAATATGATCAATTAATTAATTGTTTAAATATCAGTTCCAAATTTAAATCCGAATCCAAGTTTTTGTGCCCAGTTGCCTAACCCCACAAAAGCTATTTATTTTTATATTAGTAGTTCCAGATTTTATACTCAGGGCCTAGGTACTACCATGAATGCATGGATGCGTAATGACTGAAATGGCCATGGTGATAAAAAAACGTGCCCTCCCCTTTTCAAGGACAAAAGACTAAATGCCAAAGGAACGTTAGCAAGGACAAAAAATGGAAGTGCAAAACATCATTCACATGCTAAAATGACTAAAATAGCCTGAGTGAAAAAAAAAATGTCCCATACACGTACAAAATATAGATACGTAGTGTTTGATTTTTTCCCCAAATTTTAGAGGAAAAGTTTTACGTAGAAAAAGTTCATTTGGTAAAGATGAAAAAGGGGAAATTTCACGTCATCTTAAAATGCGATGTTTTGATAAAGTAAAAATAGTTCACATAGAAAAAATTGAGTGTGTGATGTCTGCAATGAGGGAGGGCAGAAAAACAGTTGCAAATAGCTAACCGACCATTACGAGCGTTTAAGTTTTTTTTTAAAATACTTTGACATAAAAAGATTAAAAAAATATTTCTAAAGTCAAAAGGTTGAAAAATAAGCATACAGATCATGCACTTCTTTTTCACTTTTCCAGCCATCTGGGTAAACAGCCGGATCTCCTAGGGTCTGATTTTTTACCCCTATAATTTCAACTAGAAAAGTCGATTTCACCAAGTAATTTTTTTGTGTTTGTTGGAGGAGGGGGATTCCCCTCCTTTACAAATCACATTTGAAATTCCAAAAAAAAAAAAAAGTAGGTTGGAATATTTTAGAAATTATTTTATAAAGATATGCACATTATAATTTAATAAATTTATTTCTTATTTTTCAAAAGTTTTTTATTATTAATATTTTAGTCGTAGTTGGTAAATTCGTGACCCGGATCAGTTGAGCAGTACATTAACTCATCAATTTAGTGAATTAACTCATCGACTTAGTTGAGTTTTAAAATAACTTCAATCACGCGAGCGACTTAGTTGAGTTTTAAAATAACTTCAATCAGGAATCAAGGCCCTTCATAAAAGTCAACTCAACGAACTTTGACTGTGGTCAGGGTTTTTAGGAATGTGAGTTGATGTGTTCTCGAACGATTACATACATTTTTAACAAGACTTTAAAAAAAAAAAATCACCACGAAGAAACCACTTACAGGCCATGTGGAGGCCTCAAGACTTAAAAGTCAAAAACGCCGCCCACAAGCAAAGTGGAGGACTGTAGGAAATGGAGCCCCGTTTCAATGGTCGACCCGACCAACATCCACAGCGCTCAGATAGTCCAGTCCATTCTACCATATTTATAAATGTTAATTTAAAATAAAACTTGTGTTAAATTGATATTGTTTTTACGAAGAACACTTGTTTTTCTATCATAAAAAAATTGATATCCATTTTTTTATTACTATAAAAACTTGTTAACCTCAAAAAATGTTTACCTTAGTGCATAATTCTTATCAGAACATTAGTAGGATCATATTTGTGTGGTTAGATTACGTAAACAAATATGTTACCAATCACTTTTCTGTGCTTTGTTTTTGTCCTAAAGCTAGTGGTCTGGATATATATATATATATATATATATATATATAAGAGATTTAGTCGAAAATTTTGATATTAGTAGTGAAGATGTAGTCCCGAAATAAACTGACAAGTCTCCACTGGAGACTATTAATTTACGTCAGTTTGGATGAAATTCAAACTTAATCATAAATAAATCAGACAGCTGCTGGACAGTTTAGGAGCATGCTCCCATCAGGAAATAAAAAAGATGATGTAAGGGTGAGTACATGCACAAATATATTAGACAATTATAAGCGTATGTCTCTCTCACCAAATTAAAAAAAATGAGAAACACTTTCTATTATAATAACCCTTTAATTCAAAACTAAAGTGCAGCCATATTTTTTTAATCAATGGTTTAATTTATTTGCTAATATGAGAGAATTGACCGTATTTTTATGCTCAAACCCCGATAATTGAAGCTACAATATACGTAAAAACTTGATATTTATCATAAAAAAATTATATTGATCTAGGTAAAGTTAGATTTAAGTAAGAAAACAAGGTAAACATAAGCACATGAGAGAGCGAGAGAGATGGGGAGGGAGAGAGCGAGACAGAGAGAGAGAGAGAGGTATCAGAAGGTTCAATGATCTATCGATTTTACCTTGACTTGAGAGTATTCTCTCCTGAAACCGTCATTGTCACCAAGCTCAAGTGGCATGTCCATGGAGAAGTAGACTCGCGGCGACCTTGGCTCAACTTGGAACTTCCGACAGAACGGCAGCCAATCTCGTGCAAACTCTGCCGCCAAGACGGCGGCGTAGAATGTCAGCTCCGATCCTCCATCATCCGAGAGGTAGAAGGCCAGCTTCTCGACCGGATACTCATATGCCATCATGGACAGCAGAGTATTGACGACGATCGTCGGCGGCTCTCGAACAGGGTCGGCAGTGCAGACAAAGACGTCGATGGCCGGGACTTGGGCGGGAAGGCGGTCCCTGTGGGTGTGGTGGAAGGTGGGAGCCCATCGGAAGCCCTGTTGGAAAAGCCAGACGACGGCGAACCAGAAGTCG
>JAANDH010001364.1:2929-61010 GCA_011799765.1 Nymphaea thermarum | reverse complement strand
ATTTGAGCCATCTAACTTCACGGTAGACCCAAATGAAAGAAGATTCCCAGAGACTTTATATTCTCCCTGTGTATCAACAATACTATCCCTCTGCTCCATAGTGAAGATCAAAGAAAAGAATCTTTGCACACTTAATATAAAATCTCTGCACACTTAATATAGACTGCTGAAAAAAAATTAACGTGCAGGCAGAAAAATCTAGTCACAGATTTTAACGTCTAGATGTTGTTAACATGCATTCAAAGCAGGTAGCAATCACACTTCCTTCACGTCCCTGAACAGTAGGAAACTTTGCAATAATTACTGCTGAAAAACAAACTTACAAACGAAAACTGCCGCTGCTTTTTCTATTCCCAACCTCAACTCTCAAACAGCAAGTCCACATCTTGTTGTTTCACAATTAGCAACGTCAACAAACCATCTCCCCGATCAGCAACAGCTATCCACAACCAGAGACAGCAACAAGCAATTTCTGATCAGCAGGAACGACAAGATCCCAACAGCCACACCATGTTCCACTAGTGGATCTGATCACGCGTTCCACATAGGCGTGATCAGATTCCACCCTCCAACGAGCAATAGAAGGAGGAAGGAGATGATAAAGGAGATGGAGAGACGAGAGAGGAGGAAGAACGATGGGAGGAAGAACGAGAGAGGGAGATTCAGTCTCTGCCCATCAACCGAAGAGAGAGGAAGAGAGAGTTTGGGGTTTAGAAACCTGACAGTCACCGGAGAGGAGATCGCTGGAAATCTGCCAGTCGTCGGTAGCCTGAAGTGATACACGCCTCTGGCTCTGATACCATGTTGTCGTGAGAGAAAGAGAGAGAAGAAAACATATCCAACTTGTTATTCATCACATACCCTAACCCTTACTTAAGGAAGAATTAGGGTAAAAACAAAATTACAATGTAAATGAAAAGTTCTGTGTAAATAATTAAAGAACTGTCAAGTTCTTTAATATTCCAAAAAACTACCTCAAGTCAAGTTCTTTAATATTCTAAAAACTACCTCAACTTCAACAATAGGAATCATAACTTTCTCAACTAGTGGATGTTTAGATTGGAAAGCATCTTCTAAGACTTGAAAAGAGACATTTTTATCCAAACATAAAACCAACTCAAATCGTTCTTTTGTTTCGGGAAATGGAACATCCCCTTTAGTTAATCATACCTTGAGTATTGCAACAAATCTTAAAAACTTTAAAATTTTTGAAGTCTCAACAGTTAGATGAATATCAAATTAATCTTAACTTGTTATCCATTTCCCAAATAGTCGATCATGGTTGTCAATTTGTAATGTTGTTTCCCCACTAAATAAAAATGTATGGTACAAGTTGACCAATTTGGAAGATGCTTCAGCAAGGTACTAAAAGAGAAGACTTCTGTTATATGGATTTTTTTGTACCTATTTAAATTATTATGCAATGTTGCCATGCAGATATATATTCACCATTGGCATCAAAGACTATGCCACTTAAGTACCGCTAAGTTGACATGAATACCCTTCTAAAAGGAATTATGTAAAGTAAATTTGTCATGGGATGATTGTATTATGGGAAAAATGAGATCCCATCCCTTGCAAATAAAACTTTTATATCAAAATCTCATTTTCAGTTGGTACATTCGGATAGATGGGGACTTCCCCGTGTTGATATGTTATTATTTATCTCTAAAACAAATTTTCTATGTGTCTACATTTTCTGAGTGCTTGTAATACAGTGAGAAATCAATCCAGTGCTACCATCAGATTTTTTAGAAGTGATTTGAGAGGAGAAAATCTTACAGAATTTAAACACTTTTTTGGAAAAAAAAAAAAAGAATATTGGATCACAGATCATGTCTTAAAATTCATCAGTAGAACAATCTAACCAGACAAAAACATGAACGTATAATTGAAACAACTAAGACACTTCTTATTTCAATATCCGTTCCAAAAGCATTTTGGCACAAACGCCACACTTTCTTCAACATATTTAATAAAATAAAATGCCTTCAATAACCTTGGAAAAAAGTTCATTTCAAAATTTTATAATATTCAACCAAGTTATATAAGAATTTTTTAATGTCAGTGCTACGTTTTCAATAACAAAAATGATGCATTATTTTCTAAGACTATCAAGTTTTTTTTGTATTCAAAAATCAAAAAAATTATAGGTTCCATAATTTTGAAAAATACACTCTATATGTCAAGAAATGTGATCCTAGAAAAACAAAAAGAATTGAATCAAACATCAGCAACGATACTTAATTCTTGATGTACTGTCACCTCAGTATGATGAATCTCATGCACATGACATTACTTGAGTAATAATTGCATTCTTAAAAATGATCATTATTGTTGATACATTTGATTCTCAAGTTTATCAAGTTTTTTTGGTATTCAAAAACCAAAAAAATTATAGGTTCCATAATTTTGAAAAATACACTCTATATGTCAAGAAATGTGATCCTAGAAAAACAAAAAGAATTGAAAGGAATGAATCAAACATCAGCAACGATACTTATTTCTTGATGAACTGTCACCTCAGTATGATGAATCTCATGCACATGACATTACTTGAGTAATAATTGCATTCTTAAAAATGATCATTATTGTTGATACATTTGATTCTCAAGTTGATAATGAAAATAAAAGTGAAAAAATGTTAGGTGATCTAGAAAATTAAATACCTGTCATAGAAAAAGAAATGATGACTCTCAAGTCTCAAGCCATTCTTAGGAGAGATCTCATAGATCTGCTAAACCTCCTCAAGGACTTGTGTCTTATGAGTTATGACTCATTTTCTCCAAAACATAAAGCATGCTTCCTGTTATTCATTATATATTGTCTCAATTAGATACAAATTTCTTGGATGTGTCTAAAAGCCTCAAGACGCACTGGCTCTTGCAAAAGTTCTGAATGCCAAATTTTGCCTCCGGCACAAGCACATGACCTATTTATTGATGACAAACGAAGGGAATTGAACCCATGCATGGTGGACTACCCTTCTACAGCTTTCTGTCTCTAATGTAGATCAGATACAACCCCCTGCTGCACCCCCCCCCCCCCCGGCACACAAAAAAACCCAAATGTTCTCTTTCTAAGAAAGTGAATAGGCAACAAGTCTGCTTAGCCCCTCTAAGGTTTGATATTACCATTATTGATATACATGGAGTAAGTCTAACCAAGAATTTTCCCAAAAAGGAATTTGAAATGCTTGGTTTGGGTCATCTAACATGTTTCCTTCGAATTAATAGCATACTCTTCTATAAGATTTTTTTTTTTTGGTTGGATATATCCAATTTGCAGCAGATAATATCATATCACATGATCTGGGATCTCAAATGATAAGATAGCTGATCCTCTCAAAACTCCTGAATTAAAGATCAAATTTCATAATGAAAAATTATTGGAGAATCCTACTTCTTACCAAAAAACTTGTCAGCGTCTTATCTTATTTATCTATTACTATACCGGATATATGTTGTTTATGTTGCAACCGACCTCATTTTTTGACATGAAGAAACAAAGTGGTGTTTAGAAAAATAAAGGATAATAAGTGTTGACGGATCTTATGTTTTGGCTCTGGGTCTGACCTGATCCAGTATGTCCTTATTAGGGCATACTTATATCATTGTAACCCTAATCTTAAGTGTGAATGAAAATCTAAGGGGAGAGAGAGTCTGGTTGCTAGTGGGCACCGGCTCCTCCTCATTCGTGGTTTTTTTTCCCTCTTGTTGAGGGTTTTCCACGTTACATCGTGATTACCGTTTTTTCCTCTTCTTGTTCGTGTTTCTACATGGTATCAGAGTCGTGAAGTTCTGGTGTTACTGTTTTGTGATTTTTTGTTCGTGTTGGAGGAGATATCGCCCGACACTGTTCATCATCCGGTCCGGCACTGTTCATCGACGGGCTCCTTCCTGCGCCCGCCGCACATGCTCGACACATCGCCCGACGCCACTGACGCCCTGCGTCTGCCACTGTATCTCTACCGCCGTGAGGTTCCGACGTTCCCCTCTCTGCATCTTCCGCCGTCCCCTCGTTGAGAGCTGCTCCCTGCCATCGCCCGTCGCTCCTCTGCGACCGCCCTATTCATCGCATGTGCTCGACGCCAGACACCTGGATCCGCCGCCGGTGCTCGACGCCCGACCCCCAACGTCCGACTCCTGGACCTGTCGCATGTGCCCGACGAGCGTCGTTCTCTGCCTATGGGAGCACTGCCTGACGCCCGCTGCACTCTGCCTCTGTTTGATTCAGGCGACTCTCGTCCATTTCTCTCTGCCCCTTCTTGCCGTTAGTGCGTCTATATTGCCGTGAGGTTCCGGCGTTGCCCTGTCCAGTGATCTGCTTCCGCTGGCCGCTTCCTGTCGCCGGTACCAGCCATCTTCTCCCTTTTACTGCCTGAGCTGCTTGACCCTGCATGTTGTTCTGCTGCGGCTGTTCCCTGCCATTGTTGCTCTCTTTGTTGCGCTGGTTTTTTTTCATTATGGCAGCCCCTTCTTCCTCGTCGACCGTAAATCAAACAGAAATCAGGGTTGTTAGACCCGAGAATGTTCCCATGCAGGTCATTACCCTCCGCCTCACAAAGGAGAACTATTTCTCGTGGTCGCCTGCTATGACTATGGGGATTGCTGGCCGCGGTCACATGGCTTATATCGATGGGAGCAACCCTGAACCAGCAAGGACAAGTGGTGTGTGGCACACTTGGTTCCTTGATGAAAGCCAAGTGGGAAGAACTTTACTATCATTCTGATATTCCTTGGCATTGTCCTCAAGATCAGGCACTTCATGTCGCCCAGGAATGGGAAAACAGGGTGTTCCTCTTTTTAGCTGGTTTAAATGATGAGTTTAAAAGTGTTAGAAGCCAGATTTTGAATTCAGGGGAAGTGTCCAGTATTGAGGATGTGTACTCCTGTGTTGAAGCGAAAGAACAGAGAAGGCTGGTTACAAATGAAGGCAAGAGGGATCTTGTGCCCTCTCATGATAGATCAGCACTTGTGAGTCATGGTCCTGGAGGCCAGACTAGGCCCCTTCACCGATGCGCCCACTGCAAGAAGACAGGTCATACCGTGGATTATTGTTGGGATCTTCATCCAGAGAAGAAAGGTAACAGAGGGAGGTCTTCTATTGGGAAGACACCTGTGTCTGAGGTGTCCAAATCTAGTGGAGAAAAACTCTCCATTTCGGCTGATCAGATTCGTGAACTGAGGGCTTATTGGGCCGGATCGATGTCAACCAAGTCGAGACATCAGAGAAGACTAAGGCTAATCATGCTCTTGCAGTCATTGGCGATAAAGGTAACTCTTCTATGGGGGAATGGATTGTAGATAGTGGTGCTACTCATCACATGACAGGTAATCCAAAATTGTTTCATGAGTATAAGTTGTCTTCGGGAAGGGAACGTGTTTCTCTCGCAGATGGTTCCTCTACCTGTTTGGCAGGCGAAGGAACTCTATCCTTGTTGGATAAATTTCATGTGCGGGGCGCATTACATGTCCCCCAGTTTCCTTTAAATCTCTTGTCAGTCAGTAGACTTACTAAAGAATTGAATTGTGAACTTATTTTCTCTGTCGATCGCTGTGTTTTGCAGGACTTGGTGACAGGGAAGAGGATTGGGATTGGTTTGGCTTCTGATGGCTTATATCGTTTTCCCATACGTGTGGCTACTGCTTTTATGACAGCGATTCGCAAGACAGATAAACGAAGAGAAGATTGTCTTCAGTCCTTCTTGTACTGGCATGAACGTTTTGGGCATTTACCTTTTGGGATTTTGAAACAGTTGTTTCCCGACTTGTGTTCTTCCTTGGATTTGTCTTCCATTTCTTGTGATGTTTGTCAGTTTGCTAAACATGTGAGGGCTTCTTACCTTATTTCTACTAGTTGTGTTAATGAAGTTTTTTTCTTGATCCACTTGGATGTATGGGAGCCTTCGGGAAATCATACCCGTCAAGGTTTTCAATATTTTATCACTTTCATTGATGATTTCTCTCGTGCTACCTTTGTGTACTTGTTGAAAGATCGCAGTGAGGTCCCTCGTATCATCGAGACTTTCATTCTTCTTGTGCATACCCAATATAGTACAAATATTAAAACATTCCGGTCTGATAATGCCCGTGAATATATGTGTCAGTCCGTTGAGGAGTTTCTTCGACAAAGGGGGATTGTTCATGAAACGTCTTGTAGTCACACCCTCCCTCAAAATGGGGTGGCTGAAAGGAAAAATCATCAACTTCTTAATGTCACCAGGGCTCTTTTGTTTCAGAGATATCTTCCCAAACATTATTGGGGTGATGCAGTTCTTACTAGTGTATATCTCATCAACCGCATGCCCAATCGTGTTCTGAATGGTAGGACTCCCCACTCGTTGTTGCCTGGCAGTCGTCCACCATTTCTTCTCCCTCCTCGTGTTTTTGGTTGTGTGTGTTTTATCCATAATCACAGTCCACATGTTAAGAAACTTGATCCCAAGTCTATCAAAGGTGTGTTTGTTGGGTACTCTCTTACTCAGAAAGGGTACAGATGTATTGACCCCATCACTGGTCGAGTTTATGTTACGAGGGATGTTACCTTCTTGGAACATGCCTCTTACTTTGGTGAGAATTCTCTTCAGGGGGAGCAGTCTGTGGTTAGGGAAGAGTATTCTCAGAGACAGAAACTTCAATTTACAGATTTTTTGGACTACAGGAAAGCAGAATCTCTCACTGTTGTTGATGTGTCTGAGAAGGAGGAAGGGTGTGACACTGGAATTGAGAAGGCCATCGGTTGTTTGGACAGGTCTACTCTAGACGAGGTACTCGGACAGAGGAGGTGACTTGTGATGCTAGATCTACTTCCAATCCCAATGCCACAGTGCCACTCCTACCCTGAATGAACCAAGTCCTACCGTGGAGACTCAAGATGAGGTTGAAAAGAAGAATGAAGACCTTCCCATTGCCCTGAGGAAGGGTGTCAGGTCATGTACTCAACACCCTATTGGTAATTTTGTGTCTTATTCCAGACTTGGCAAGGATTACAAGTGTTTTGTTTATTCTCTTTCTTTGGTTGTGATCCCCAGGACTATTGCTGAAGCTCAAAGTGATTCCAAGTGGGTTGATGCAATGAAAGAAGAAATAGATGCCTAAAGAAGAAATATGACATGGGAAGTGGTGAAGATTCTTGAGGCTGCTCACTTAGTTGGATCCAAATGAGTATATACCATCAAGTACAAACCAGATGGAAGTGTTGAAAGATATAAAGCTCGTCTTGTGGCCAAGGGGTTTAGCCAGAAATATGGAATTGATTACCTGGAGACTTTTGCTCCCGTTGCGAAAATGAAGACAGTTAGAGTTGTTATATCCCTAGCTGTAATGAAGGAGTGGAAGATGTACTCATGTACCAACTAGATGTTAAGAATGTCTTCCTCAATGGTGACCTTGAAGAAGAAGTTTATATGTGTATGCCTCCAGGATATGAAGAACCAGAGAAATGTTGCAAGCTAAAAAAGGCCTTGTATGGCCTCAAGCAATCACCCAGAGCATGGTTCGTTCGAACGACTGAGACGAGTAATGCTACATCATGGGTACAAACAAGGAAACGGAGATCACACTTTGTTTGTGAAGAAAAAGGAGGGCAGGATCACTCTCTTACTTGTTTATGTGGATGACATGATTGTCACAGGAAATGATGAGGAGGAGATCATCAAGCTAAAAGGGTTACTAGCTACAGAATTTGATCAAAAAAGATCTTGGCAAGTTGAGATATTTTCTTGGTATTGAGATTGCTAGGTCTAGTACTAGCCTTGTGCTAAACCAAAGGAAATACACGTTAGATCTGCTGGAAGAGACTGGTAAATTGGGGTGTAGACCTGCTTCTACCCCATTTGACACTGGGCACAAGTTGAGT
The DNA here is from genome assembly GCA_011799765.1 of Nymphaea thermarum. Classification (NCBI taxonomy): domain Eukaryota; kingdom Viridiplantae; phylum Streptophyta; class Magnoliopsida; order Nymphaeales; family Nymphaeaceae; genus Nymphaea; species Nymphaea thermarum. The sequence goes on along the minus strand of JAANDH010001364.1, from coordinate 53,150 downwards.
CTTAGAGATGGAGAGCCACTCTGTGAAGAAGGCAAGGGAAGATTTCAGCGTCTGGTTGGAAAGTTTATTTATCTTACCCTAACGAGACCAGATATTACTTTTGTGGTGAATGTATTGAGTCAATTCATGCATGCACCAATTGATGCACATCTGAAGGCTGTGGACAGAGTACTATGTTACTTGAAGAAAAATCCCGGTAAGGGACTCTTGTATGTAAAACAAGAGACTGTGGAGATCGAGGGTTATTCTGATGCAGACTGGGCAGGTTGTGGTGATACCAGACGGTCTACTACGGGGTACTGTGTTTACTTGGAAGGAAATCTTGTCGTATGGGGGAGCAAGAGACGGGATGTTTGTTCTAGATCTAGTGCAGAGGCAGAATATAGGGCCGTTGCTATGGGAGTGTCAGAGTTACTTTGGTTGAAAATATTGTTGACTGACATTGGTATAGAGATTGAAGGACCTATGAAGATGTATTGTGACAACAAGTCTGCAATCAACTTAGCCAACAACCCAGTTCTACACGACAGAACAAAGCATGTTGAAATTGATCGTCACTTCATTCGTGAAAGGATTGATACGAAAGAATTGATCTTACCTTACATGAAGTCTGAAGACCAAACAGCTGATGTTCTGACGAAAGCTCTTCCTTCAGCTTCATTTGAGAGGAATGTATCCAAGTTGGACATGTTTGATATGTATGCCCAACTTGAGGGGGAGTGTTGACAGATCTTATGTTTTGGGTCTGGGTCTGACCCGATCCAGTATGTCCTTATTAGGGCATACTTATATCATTGTAACCCTAATCTTAAGTGTGAATGAAAATCTAAGGAGAGAGAGATCCTGGTTGCTAGTGGGCACCGGCTCCTCCTCATTCGTGATTTTTTCTCCCTCTTGTTGAGGGTTTTCCACGTTACATCGTGATCACCATTTTTTCCTCTTCTTGTTCGTGTTTCTACAATAAGTTTAGAAAAATAAAGGATAACAAGCTCCAACTTCAGTTCACACCGGAGCTACAGTAACTGTAAGACATATTAAATGTAACATAAACAATGGAGCATTTTTATCATCTTCATTTCCATAAGAAGTAATTACATAATGGAGCTTTTTATCATTTTCATCTCCATAGAATTAATCACTTACAGCCTTTTGTGTGTTGCTAATGATTATTTAATATCATCGAGTTGTAAAAAGGAACAGAAACTCTCTATCTTCCTGAAGTTGACTTCTATGTCATGCAACTTGTGGGACTGTGTGTGGATAACGAGCCTCCTCAAAGACATGGAAATTCATTTTCAAAAACCAAAGAAGTTCTATTGCAATAAGAAAACTGCAATATGCAAAACAAAGCAATTACATATTTTACAAACACACAAGAACATGTAAATGGATTGTCATTATATTCATGAAAATTTTCTTAAGAAAATCATAGATTTGCCCATATGTTTTCTCAAAATTTGAATTAAAAAAAATTAATAAGGCCCTAGCATCACCTATATTTTTATTTTTTAATAAACTTTCAGTTGACACTGCAAATTTTGAGAAGATTAAATTTACATACGTATTCTATCAGGTCCAATTTTTTGCATTCTGCTTATATTTTCTGTATATTTCAGACCATGCTTCTATTTTTTCTTTTTCTATTCCAAGTTGAGCTGCACTAGCCGTTAGAGGCTCCAACATTCCAAGGGCTAAATTCCTAGCCATAGTTGTTGGACTGCCTCCAACAGCTAGAAAAGCTGCTGTTTCTCTATAAATTAGGGACTCCTATCCCTCCCTCAATGTATGCTTCTTTAGAGCTTTTTCCGCCATTTACTGAAGAATGCTTTTGTTCTTTTGTGGTGTATATGTGCACATTGAGATATCCACTGTTTCATGAGTGATACTCTTCTGAGACCTGAATTGACTTGAAATAGAGTAATATCTATATCTACCTCCTTACAGAAAAAGGAGTCTTTTATATCAAAAGAGGGAATAAGAAAAAGAAAAGGCTGAGCTGCAGCTCCTTTTTTTAACCAATACATGAAAGGAGTAATCTCTTTCTATTTTACTAATCTCCTCAACATACATACACACATAAATATATACGTATGTGTATGTGTGTGTGTGTGTGTGTGTGTGTGTGTGTCATCTTTTAAGTGTCTGACACTCATATAAAGACATGACTACACATTTAAGGTGAAAAATAGAATTCATGGCTGGTTTCACCACAAAAATTATAATTATGTTATTAATTTGTTCAGGAGCCTACTTCTACCATTCAAAACAAAAATCGAAGTTTAATGGCCATTGAGTAGTTTAAGGAATAAGACGTAGCAAGCTTATTAAGAGCCTATGTTTGTTGTCAAAAGTAAAAAAAACATTCAAATTTTGTGACCATAAAGCTGCTTAAAGACTCAAAAGAGCAAGTCCCAGATAATGAAAATTTATTTATTGATACCCATAAGTATCAGGACCAGGGTCGTGTCGTACAATACGTATCGTCGCATTTACAAAAGGCAATACGATACACCACATGTATCGTAAACAGGTGGTTTATCGTGTCTGTATCGCACGTATCGTGCAATATAAGAAAATTTATTTATTGATACCCATAAGTATCAGGACCAGGGTCGTGTCGTACAATACGTATCGTCGCATTTACAAAAGGCAATACGATACACCACATGTATCGTAAACAGGTGGTGTATCGTGTCTGTATCGCACTTATCGTGCAATATAGGCACCGTATCGTACGATACGGTGCGATACACTGAATCGCACGATACGGTATGATTTCAAAAAAGGGAATCCCGAACCCCCTTTTTAACTTTCCCTTTTTAAAAACCCGCCTCTTCTTCATTTCTAAGTTCTAACCCTATACATTATGTCACCTTGGAGGGAAATCATCGATTTTCATCGTGAAATCTCGATTAAACCATGGATTTGTGCGTGGGTGGCTAATTCCTATTGGGAGGAAAGAGGTTTTTTTATTTCTTCTCCATAAGCATAAGGTATGAAATCTCTTGTTTTTACCATACATTTATATATTTTTACCGTAAATTGAAAGATTTCGATTGTTTTTCGTTAAGTTTACCGTAAGTTTTTGTTTTTGCGTGAAGATATGGCATCGTCTGATCCCACATGGCAGTGGTGCAAAAGGGTGAAGGAGAATGACAAGTTAAGAATCAAATGTAGCTTTTGTGAGAACACATTTTCAAGAGGGATTTGTAGAAACGCAAACCACGAAGAGGAAAAAGAGAAGAGAAACACACGATGTACGTGGAAAACCTCAAACGAGGAAAAAACCACGGGAAGCTCTACCTAGGTGCACAACCGCAACCCTAGGAGAGAGAAAATATTTTCCACTTAATCAACAATTACACAAAGTGGGATATAAATAGGGAGACCTGCCTAGGGTACCGAGCCACTCTCGGTACCCGCACCCATGGGACCGGGTCCATATCCAGACCCGGTTCCCTATACACGATATTCTAACACTCCCCCTCAAGCTTGGCATACATATCAAACATGCCAAGCTTGCTCACATTTTTCTCGAATTGAGATGTACATAAAGACTTAGTCAAGACATCAGCAACTTGATCTTCAGACTTCATGTAAGGCAGGATCAACTCCTTAGCATCTATGCGTTCCCGTATGAAGTGACGATCGATCTCCACATGTTTAGTTCTGTCGTGCATGACCGGATTGTTTGTCAAATTGATAGCAGACTTGTTGTCGCAAAACATCCTCATCTTCTCTTCCATTTTAATCCCAATGTCTTCTAAAATGATTTTAAGCCATAACATCTCTGTGATCCCCATGGCAACTGCCCTGTATTCGGCCTCAACGCTGGACCTGAAACAAACATCTTGTCTTTTACTTCTCCATACCACCAAGTTACCTCCAAGGAAGATGCAGTAACCTGTGGTAGATCTCCTGGTATCAGTGCAACCTGCCCAGTCGGCGTCAGAGTACCCTTCAATGCTGAGTTGATCTTGACAAGTGTACAAAAGACCTTTACCAGGGTTATTCTTCAAATACCCCAATACTCTTTCAGCACTTTTCCAATGACAATCAGTAGGGGCATGCATGAACTGGCTCAACACACCCACAGCATACGTAATATCAGGGCGAGTAAGGGTGAGGTAAATAAGTTTACCAACCAATCGCTGATATCTCCCTTTTCCTTCTTCATCCAAGATATTCTCAGTCTTGATACTGATTCTGGTGCCAGACTCCATAGGAGTAAGAAATGGCCTGCAACCCAGTTTACATGTCTCTTTCAAAAGGTCCAAGGTGTATTTCCTTTGGCTCATGACAAGTCCCGTCTCAGAACGCGCGATCTCAATCCCCAAAAAATACCTTAATTTACCAAGGTCTTTGAGGTCGAATTCAGTAGCCAACATGTCTTTCATCTTTCTTTTCTCTTTTTCATCATCACCTGTAACAATCATGTTATCACCCGAGGAGTCAAAGGCCAGGGATTCTGAGTAAGCCACAAAACAGAAAACGAAGACTGTCCATTTAACACACGGGTAGGCATACGGTTAATAAGGTGAGCACTAGTGAGAAGTGCATCACCCCAGTACCGCTTAGGAACATTGCGTTGAAACATGATAGCCCGGGTGACATTAAGTAAATGGCGGTTCTTTCTTTCANACACCATTCTGAGGGGGTGTGTAGCTACAGGATGTTTCATGAATAATACCCTTGCTGCGTAAGAAGTCATCAAGGGTTTGAGAGACATATTCTCGGGCATTGTCAGTACGAAAAGCCTGAACACAGGTCTGAAATTGGGTTTCCACAAAAGCAACGAAGTTTTTGACAATGCAGGGTACTTCACTACGTTCTTTCAACAAGTACACGAACGTACATCGAAAATAGTCATCAATAAGAGTCATAAAGTAGTGGAAACCACGACAAGTGGGTACTTCCGAAGGACCCCAAACATCAGAGTGAACCAAAGCAAACGGACGGCTGGTTTTATGGAATGAAATAGGGTACGAGGCCCTAACATGCTTAGACAACTGACACACTTCACAGGTAAGGGAGTCCAAGGAAACAGAAGTAAAGAGTCGAGGAAACAACTTCTTAAGCAACTGGAACGGTAGATGTCCAAGCCGCTCGTGCCATCGCACGATGGTAGATCTGTCCTCCACACTTGACAACTGTCCACTAGTGGCTGAAACAAGAGCAGAAGCAACCTGCACGGGCAGTCTGTAGAGTCCATCAATAACCGAACCAATCTCAATCTTTGTCCCCGTCACCAAGTCCTGCAGAAAGCACCGATCAGCAGAGAAGATAAGATTGCAATTGAGTTCTTTGGTAATACTGCTGACAGATAACAGATTCACCGGAATATTGGGAACATGAAGAGCATTCTGAAGAAGATATTTATTCAATAGGGACAAACTCCCTTTTCCAGCCACAGAAATAGAAGACCCATCAGCCATAGACACACGTTTCTGCCCGGAAGACAATTTGTATTCTTGAAACATCTTCGGATCCCCTGTCATGTGATGCGTAGCTCCGCTATCAACAATCCAATCACCGACCTTAGGAGTCATCTTTTCAGCCATCACGGTCACCAAAGAGAGACAAAGACAAAGGCAACACCGGGAAACCCTTCACCGGCACAAGAGACAACAGGACAGGGAGCGACAAATCTGACGGCGACGAAAGAACGACAGCGCCGTAGGTCACTCGCGAGTGGAAAAAACGATGAGCACCAACCGGCAGTAAGCCTTGGAAAGAATCACAAGAACAAGAAAAAAATCAAGTTCTATTTAGAAAGAAACGATAAAGAGAGAGGTAATATCGTCACCGGATTCCCAATCAACCCCAAGAGTGAACAAAAGTCGATTGGGGGAAACAATCGTCGATGTCGCTCGACGGAAGCGATTCCTACTCTCTCTTGGGCTGCAATCTCCCACGGGTAGAGGTTGCACCACACGTTCTCCTTGCTGGAATCAAGATTCAAGAGGCAAAACCAGCAAGTATCAAGGTATAGAAGTGAATAGAAAATCAACTTCGAGATGAGAAAAGCCTTCACCCGTAAGACCAATTTAACCCCGGTCTTTTGTAAGGAAAGGGGGATGCGATCGCCGGAGCGCCGGCGGACGTTGAGGCAATCCTCAAGTTACGCTCCTCTCCTCCTTCACGTCCTCTATCAAGACACGGACCAGCCACCTCTTCTCGCACGATGGGTGCCAAAGAAAAAAACAAGAAGATGGAATCAAGGATCAACCAAGCAAGATATTGCAAATTAGAGGCGGATGCACTTCACCGGATTTGCAAAAGACCCCTAGGAAGTGACGTGAATAGGGGGAGGCAAGCTTAGGAAGCGCCTAAGCACGCATATCTTCCTTCTTCTCCGGGAAGCAAGTCGACGGCACAAGGGACACCGGTGACGGCGACGGCAACAACACAAGGGCGACGGCAACAGGGGCGACGGTGCAAAGGGTGACACTGGCGGTGTCAGACACGGCGACGGAGGTATTGGGTGCAGCGGCAGCGGCGAAGAAGAGGCAGCGACGAAGAAGGCGACGGCACAAACCCTAGGCGACGGCGCGCACCCCAAGGCGACGGCGCGGAACCCTAGGCGATGGCGGAAGACGAGGGACCACCCATGGCGACGGCGACGGTGGAACTGGCAGCCGGCGACGGTGGAACTGGCAGTGGCGGCGGCGGCTCAACAGGCGGCGGCGGCGGGCAGCGCAAACAGCGGCGGCGGAAAGCAGGGGCGACGATGCACGGACGGCGGCGGTGAAGACCCAAGGCACGACAAGAACCCGACGCCGGAACTTCAACGGCGTCGAGCGGAAACAACGTCCACGACTAACGATCCTCGGAAAAAACACTCTTCTCCAACTTCGATGGCTCTGATACCATGTAGAAACGCAAACCACGAAGAGGAAGAAGAGAAGAGAAACACACGATGTACGTGGAAAACCTCAAACGAGGAAAAAACCACGGGAAGCTCTACCTAGGTGCACAACCGCAACCCTAGAAGAGAGAAAATATTTTCCACTTAATCAACAATTACACAAAGTGGGATATAAATAGGGAGACCTGCCTAGGGTACCGAGCCACTCTCGGTACCCGCACCCATGGGACCGGGTCCATATCCAGACCCGGTTCCCTATACACGATATTCTAACAGGATTATTAAAATGAAACACTATTTGGCAGGGACACGTTCTGATGTAGTTCCATGCGCTGGAAAACCATATAAACATTTGCCTCCATTTGTGCGTTTGTGTGTCAGCAATGTTTAGATATGCTTAATGTTTTACATCAAAAGAAGATACAAAAACAAATGGAAGAGGCATATGAAGGCTATAATGAGCCTTGAGAAGATGAAGAAGAAGAAGCTTATGAAAATGTTGAACATGATGAATATGACATCAGCCTAAGAAAAATGTGGAGAGCTCAAGAGGTAAAGGACAAGGAATCATGTGTGAAGGAGGTTGATCTGGCCCATCTGGAAGCAAGAGAAGAGGTGCACCAGATATTAGGCATGGTCCTGGACCTAGTGGTAGGTCTAGTGTTGGTTCTATAGGAACTTTTCCCTACTTATACCAGCCCAGGTTGTTAGCCCCAGATTCGTGCTGCTATGACATCCAAAGACATGCTACATCAAGCGCAGCTAACGGTAGGGAAATGGTTTTATGATGCATGGATTACCTTTAATGCAGCTAATTCCTTTCAGTTTCAATCCATAGCAGATGCAATTGCTTCTATAGACCCCATATTCAAAATGTCATCATATCATTAGCTGAGGGGCGAAATTCTCGAAGCTATGGTGAAAGAAGTAATGGAACATTGTAATCAGTTGAAATTAAGCTGGAAGGAAACAGGTTGATCCATTATGTCAGATGGATGGACTGATACACGGTCAATAACACTTGTGAATTTTCTTGTTTATTGCCCTAAATGAACAATGTTCTTGAAATCTATTGATTTGTCTGATGTTCCTAAGACTACTGAGATTTTGTTTAATATTTTTGATAATGTCATACAAGAGGTTGGACCTGCAAACATTGTATAGTTATTACAGATAATGCTGCAAATTATAGAGCTACAGGGAATAAAAGTATAGAACATTTTATTGGAGTCCATGTGCCACTCATTGTGTTAATCTCATGCTTCAAGATCTTAATGAGATGTATGATATGAAATCAGTTGTTGACCAATGCCAAGAGATTACCAAATTTATCTATAATCATGCATATGTATTGAGTTTGATGGAAATTTTATAAAGGGAGTTGAATTAATACGACCTGCACAAATTAGATTTGTCACAAATGTATTGATTGTGCAGAGTACACTGAAACAAAGAACTCTTCTCTAGTGAAGAATGGGTTGCATATCCACATGCTTATAAAAGAAAATCTTCTTTAGTTGTGGATATTATATTTAATAAGAATTTCGGGAATCATGTGTGAAGCTGTGAAGGTTTGTGTTCCATTAGTTAAAGTCCTCTGGTTTGCTAACAGCGAGGATAGACCTTCTACAGGGTACTTATACGATGCTACGGATAAAGCAAAAAAGGCAATTCGAGACAACTTGAAAGAGAAGAAAAATTTATATATGCCCATATAAAAGGTTATAGATAAAAAGTGGACTTTCATCAACCTCTTCATGCAGAGGCTTACTATCTAAATCCTACAATTAAATTTTCTACTACATTTAAAAAAGTCAGAAAAATCACGCATGGTTTGCTAAATTCTATTGAACTGTTAGTGACATATTCTAGAGCATAAGATGTTGTGCACAATGAGATGGATCTATATGATAATTGTATAAGGGACATAGGAATAAGCATTGCCATTCGAGCCAGGACAACCATGCGCCCAGGTAAATACATAGAAATTTTAATTTACTTTGCATTTGTTACCTTTGATTCTTTTTTGTTGTTTTACATGAGATTTGTTTTATTTTTGTTTAGATTTGTGGTAGAATAGGTTTTCCCATAATTGTCCAAACCTAAGACTTTGTGCAATTAAAGTCCTCAGCCAAACATGCAGTGCTAGTGGATGCAAAAGGAAGTGGAGTGAAGTGTTTTCAAACATATCCACAGCAAGAAAAAGAACAGGCTCGAGCATAAAAGGTTGAATGACCTTGTCTTTATTCGATATAATATGAGGTTGAAACAAAGGTAATACAGCTTAATATTTACATTTGTTTTATAATATATTTATATATAATTATCTATTAACAAGTTTTCTCTTATTTAACATAGACAATTGCAAAAAACATCAGCAAAAAAGCATGCATCTCAGTTTGATCCTATCAGCTTAGAAAACTTCGAAGATCTAGAACCATGGATTGAAGAAGAACCAACTACAATATTTGATAATGATGATCTTCAATGCTTCCACCTTGAAGTTGAAGCAACAAAAATTGCTGATGAAGGAGAGCCTGCTGGATATGTTGGTGAGGATCTTCAAATTCTTGAAGATGAAGATGAAGAAGAAGATGGAGATGAGGATGAAAATGAAGATGATGAAGATTATGAATGAGAGTCGAGAGTGCTTTCATTGTATATGCATTGACATTGAACATTTTCACAATTTCATGATCATTTTGTGATATAATACATAATATGTAAAACTTAGTTTTTTATGTGTTATCTCATAGACTTATGGACCTTATGACTTGGGAATCTATGGTTATGAAATTATGATATACATTATGTTGTGTTATGTTCCTTGTTGTGCTTTCTAGATTGATATTGTTATGAATTTTGATGTTTATGAATGATGATTAACTTTATAGCAATAATATCATTCTGTAAAACATGTTTTTATGAAAAACATAATATTCTTCATTTTTTACTTATTTTTTATGATTTTTTCGAAAAATTTTCTATTTTTCTGATTAATTTTGAAAAAAAATATGAAAGGGTTACGATACGTTACGATATTTTACGATTCAACATATCTTAAAACCAAACCGATACGGCTTACGATACACTTTTTACAACATTGATCAGGACTAAATTGAGTGGTCAATTTTGATTATTTCTAACCAAGGTTTGCATGTCGTAGGAAAGATACATTTGTTATTCCTTTTATGTTTATGCAATTTATGCATTTCATAGAAAGTTTTTTGCTTCCTAACTTTTCTTATTATTTTGTACTTTTTCTTACTTTTAATTTTCTTTGTGAATTTTTTAAATATTAAAAAATTAAATTGGTAACTTTACGTGTATCTAACTTTGAACCCGACAGATGCGTGTTAGTTTACACATTTTACAACATTGCATCCAACAACTATGTATAAGAAATGTTTCTGCTCAAAAACTAAGAAGGATGAAAGAAAAAGGCTAGAGGGTTGGTATATACCCTATCAAATATAAACCTGTTTGCCACTCGCTTTACAGTGCTAGCATCTATTGCATCTATTCTAGCAAACAACTCTGCTATGGGGATCCTGCGGCCATAAGTGAGAAGCTGCGAGCATATTGACATGAAATCACTACCCAGTTTACCACAAAGAAAAAATGGTCAAGAAGAATGAACTCTGGAAATGGTCTTACCTGACGACCAATATCTTCAGCAACGGGGCTAGTTCCATCAATGTGAAGTAGAAGAGAAGATTTCAACTGCATGACATTCAACGACCAATAAGTAGAGCTTCTAGGGCCAAACTGATCCTCGCAATAGTCACTGATATGCAAGATCATCGTGAATGAATAACATCTGCACTTTTGCATAATGCAATTAAAGCCTCTATTACTTTGAGTAGGATATCCAAATTCCATAGAATTTTTTCACAGCAACAGACATACATGATACAATTATTTTCTACATATAATCATTTCTTTTTGAAAAGTACAATCCAGTTTGCTATCTTTGTCAATTATGATAGAGAAGAAAAGTAGTTCTCACACGTCCGCTGTAGGTGAAAATTTCACCAAAATTTTTCATCAATCATTTATAGAAGAAAGAGCTTTAATAAGTTGGTTGAAACTTGTAAATGGAAAACTTCGCCCATCAGGTAGGAGAATCCCACTGATACGGACTGAGTACTTTCTTGTTTACCTGAGTACTAATTAGGGGAAGAGCATTAAATTGATGGAAAACCAAAGTTGATGTAAATGTTCACATCAAATTTTCAGTATCCTACAGAATATCAACACATAATATGCATGCTAAGCATGTTATTGTAAATATAATTTAACCTGGTTACGAGCACGAGTTACATCTGCCTCAGAAACTCGATATGAAAGCTTGCTCATCTCGTACATGATTGCATAAGCCAAATCATCCAAACAGTCAGGCTGGACATCAACAAAATAACATATTAGGAAAAGACGCAGAAACAAAAATACAACTTAAACATTGAAATTTACAACTGAATAATAACAAGTTCTACAGATAGCAATTTAACTTTTTATTTGGAATTATAATTACAGACATAGACATGTTCTCGGGTTTCTAACATAGAGGTTTTTCTCAAGAATTTTTGGGCTTTCTGGGGAAAATCTTGGAAAAATTTTTAAACAAATGAAAAAAATTCTAAAAGATTATGTAAAAACAAAATAAATAAGAAATTAATAAGACAAAAAATGTCTAGATAAATTTATAAAATAATGTTCCAGTGACATACAAATGATGATAAATAATTAAATTTAAGTTTAAAGTTTAATCCCTGATGATATTAACTTTAAAAAAAGTAGAAAATGAAAAAGGAAAAAGAATGGGCAAAACATAGAAAAAGAATGTGTAAGACGCTAGTTTATTTTCACATATAAAGAAACCTATTTTTTCATGTTTTTTGGTTTTTCTTCTTTTTTTGGACACTGATTTTATATTTTTTTTGAAAAGAAAGGTATCTGCGGGAAAATTTGGAATACAAGCCCAAATTTTCAGCTCACATACAACCGACATGCATATATGTATACATATATGATACAGAAACCAAGTCAAAACACAGTTTGTGCAATTATTACAATTTCTGCAGAAAGCAATTTAAATTTTCAATTGAAATACAAGGCACAATTTTTCATGATCATGCACTCACAATCACCCACATGCATATGATATATACTCATACACCGACCAAGGAAGACATAGTTACTGAAACAGAGCAGCAATGAATTGAACTAACCTTGGCAATTGCATATACACCAAACAAGCCTGTATCCTTGTAGTTAGTGTTAAAAGCCATCATGCTCTCCGCAATATCATTGATTCCAATCCTTTGTGCAAGTTCCGACCTGTTCAGAACCCAATGGGACAAATCTGACACTCAGATCGGGGTTAGAAAAGGATATTCCAAGGATAAACAGTTTCACTTGTAACCAAGACCTATTTGTAACCAAGTCCTAAGTTCTTGACAAACTAACCCCACGTGCTTCCCTCCACCTGCATTCTTGTTCCAAGAACCTAGCATTGATTGCATGACCATCAGTGCAACCGAATCTGGATCTGTCCAGGATGCTCCACTAAATGCAACAGCAAATTGTGCCAGTGGTACATCATCATCTATTATCCTAACCTAAATCATTGATATAGAAGTCACATGATTGGTTTGACTCCAGTAAAGCATATGAACACATTAATAGCCAGGATAGAAAAGTGAATGCATGCAAACCTCAGATCCAGTAAAAGTAGCCGGTTCTTTTTGCACCAACTGGGAGGCTGTAGTAGGATCATTTGATAGCTTTGTAAATAGTTTCTTTGCTTGTGCAACTACATCCTCGTGCTTTACAGCGCCAGCTGCAGAGATAACCTAGAGATAATGCAAAATAAGGTCAAACACAAAGTCCTACTAAGTAACTAAGGTACCAAATACCAAAAAAAAAAGAACATAGACGAAAGTAAAACAATGACGATGAATTGGTTAGTCAAAGAGAGAACCAAACCATTCTAGGAGCTGTGTAATGAGTAGAGATATAGTTCTCCAAATCAGCCTTTGTGATTGTCTTGATATTTTGAGCAGGGCCTAGTATCGTCCTGCCAAGAGGAGTATATTGGAATGCAGTAGCATGCAAATGATCAAAAATGACTTCTTCGGCCTGGCTTTCCACCTACAAATACGACTGTTGCATTATGAGCATTTATATTAAGAATTCACAGGTAAGATCAATATATCAAAATATGAAGAAAACTTAAAATGGCAGATTCCCAGTAAACATGCACTATTGAAATCCAGTCAAGCTATTTATTGGTCAACAGATAAGGAGAAGATTCCTTGTGGAAATGCATTGCTAAATATAACCAAACCATCTAGCCCTTCTATATCATGCATGTATCGGTCAGGTAAGATTATATGGTAGCAGAGATCAAAAATTTAAAAACAAAAATCCTGGATTACCAGAAATGAAGACAAAAGAAAATTAATAATAGTAACTAATCAAATCTCGAGAAAATGCAACTCTAATTCTCTTTTCCCATTACCAAGCTGAGGATAGGCAAAGCCTTAGAAGACTACACCAGGAGCCGCACCCGTACATGTAACTTTTACCACCTCTAACATGGGGGCTTTTTCCAACCCCCTAACCAAATGGGCGGAGTTCCGGTTACAATTTCGGCGATTAATCCGAACTATAAAAGGATAAATAAATATGCAACCCTTTAAAAAGATGCAATTAAATCAATAGTTCAACAGGATGATGAAAAGTATCTGATCGCTGCCCACCTCTTCCATTTCGCGAAGGATAACGTCTCGTTCCCGATTGATCCGTTCCTCGCTAAAAGAAGAGTTCTGGAGAATGTCCGCCAATATGTCCAGAGCTACCGGCACGTCCTTGCCCAATACCTTGGCGTAGTACGTCGTCTGCTCCCTCGAAGTATATGCATTTAGGTGGCCGCCCATATTCTCGATCTCCTCCTCAAGCGCCCTCACCGTCCTCTTTTTCGTTCCCTTGAAGATCATGTGCTCAAGGAAATGCGCCGTCCCGTTGGTCTGTTCGGACTCGAACCGGCTGCCGGCATCGATCCACACCCCGACCGTCGCCGTCTTCGCGGCGACGTTCGACTCCGTGGCGACACGCAGGCCGTTCGGGAGGGTCGTCACTCGCGTTTCTGGCGCCGAGAGAATCCCCGTGTGATCGACGAGCAAGGGCTCGGGGTTCGCGTGCTGGAGGAAGCGGGGGTCGGGGTTCTCGAGCTTCCGGAGCTTCGACTTCACCTCCTCGGCGAGGCGGTCATAGATCATGACATTGGGCGCCGGAGGCGACGCGGGCATCTCAGAGGATGCCACCGCCGGCGAGTAGCTAGAGAAGACGCGGTTCGCTCGGACTAACCAAGGGCAGGAGAACGAGCAGATCCTAGACCGACGGACGAGATTGAGAATCGCCATGCTCGCCATTTTTCTCCCTTCGACTTCTCTGCGCGCCTGTTTTGGGGAGAGCGCTGTTTAGGGAACGCCGGATAGAAGCCCTCCAACGAGCGAGGAAGCGCGGACTCAACGACGCGCACACTACACAGACTAACGGAGGGGCATGTTGGTCCTGGATCACGGAACTGGATTTGAAACCTATGGAAACTTGACCCGAATCAATATGGGAAAAGTCCTTCCTGGCTTCATTCCTACTAACTTCGTGTTGCTTCAAGTGTAGTTGGTCTAGCTACGTGTCCGTATAAAGGCAGGTTTCTAGTTTGATTTTCATAGACACTATGTTCATGTGTCTTAAAGTGGTAGAGCGCTGCATCCAATAAGCCTGGGCATCCGGCCCGGTACAGGTCGGGTTTGGGCCGAGAAAATTCCGGCCCGACAGTGGAAGCGGGCCGGGCCCGGGCCGACGGCAGCCCGGTCGGCCCGTTTCCCTCCCCCTTCCCCCTTCCCGGCGGTTCGGTCGTCAACGACACGAGCCTCTTCAGCTGCGCGTTCGGCAACGCCCATGGGATGGCTCCTCGCACTCGTATCGCCACCTACAAGGTCTGCTGGACCGGCGGGTGCTTCAGCTTCGACATCCTCCGCGCCATGGACAAGGCTATTGTCGACGGTGTGATTGTCGCTGGAAAGATCGTGCTCTGCGACCGCGGAGTAACAGCCAGGGTGCAGAAGGGCGTCGTAGACGAAGCCGGGCCGGGCCGGGCCTATGTTTTGGTGGCCAGGCCTGGTACCCGGCCCGGCAAGATTATCGGGCCGGGCTGGCCGGCCCGATACCCACCCCTAGCATCCAAGTTGAAGGGTATATCGTTGCTATCGCTGACTACGCAACTCAGGACCCCGAAGGCAGGAGAATGGGGGTGCCTTCGGGTTTTTCTCGGACGGAAGGATTAATACCTCTTGCTCACCCAGAACTTCGCATTCTTGTCCTATTATACTTAGTTGATTAGATAAATCATTAAATTGTTTGAGCACGTCTCTAAATGGTTGTTTGAGTGTGTAGGAACACCCCAGAACAAACAGAATACAAAAGACAAGCGAAACAGCAAAGACGGAGAATTGGAGGTATGAAAGGCTGAAGCGTTCTGGAGCATTCGGTGGTTCACCATAGAATGCAACTTGAAGGCTTACCTCGTAAAGCCTTCTGGCCTTCATATCTTTCTCTCTCTCTCTCTCCCTCCCCCCTCCCTCCCTCCTACAAACGAAGTCTCTCTGTCCTGTCACACCTGCAGAATCTTTTTCTAACCAGCGATGGGTTTGTGCCATCGATCTCTTTTTAAAAGTTTATATATATATATGGCATTTTTTTTAAGTCAAACACCAATTAAACAAATCGCTAGGCTGGTGTGGACCGTCCACTCTTAAAAGAAAAGAAAAGAGGAAGTGCCAGATGCTCGAGCGGATGTCGGGTGCCTTCCCCTTCTCTGCGATAACCTCCCCCCACCTGTTTTTTTTTTTTTAAAAAAAAAAAGCAAAAGTTTGGGCAGGGGAGGCTGTCACCTCTCCCGGGCGGCAACCTTCCGTCGCTCTGCCCTTACTGGCAACTGCCGATGGCACCGCGCTAGTGAGGACAGCACGGCGGGAAGTCGCTGCCCAAAGCTTTTTCCAATTAAAACGAGTCAAAGAGGCTGGCGGCAACGATGGCTCCTTCTCAAAGAGGTGGGGAAGGCGTCGCCTCCCCAATAAAAAAAAAAAACAGTGAGAGTGTTGCTCACCGACTATACCAGATGGCCCTGCAGAATTGGGAGAACTTTGGCTACAACTGGACGAAATGCTAGCTGGAGGTATAATCAGACCCTCCAATGCTCCTTTTGGTGCACCAGTGTTATTCCAAGCAAAACATGATGGCTCTGAAAGGCTATCTGTGGATTATAGGGCGTTGAACAAGGCAACGGTGAAGAACAAGTATCTCTTACCTTTGAATGCAGATTTTTTTTATCAGTTAGGCGGAGGTCGAGTATTTTCTAAGTTGGATCTCAAATCGGGATATTGGCAAGTCAGATTGTTGACGGCGACGAGTCGAAAACAACTTGTGTCACTCGCTACGGTGCCTTTGAATTCTTGGTAATGTCGTTCGAGTTAACGAATGCCCCAACCACTTTTTGACTCTAATGAACAAGATATTCTATCTGTACTTAAATAAGTTCGTGGTAGTCTATCTTGATAATGTAGTATACAGCAGCTCAATGGGAGATCATGTGGAACACCTGCGGATAGTGTTCAATGTGTTGAAGGAAAATGAACTATATGTGAAGCGAGAGAATTGCTTATTTGGATAATAACAAATCACTTTTCTTGGTCATATAATGGGTAAAGGTGAGCTACAAATGGACACAGAAAAGGTGAGAGCTATTCAGGACTGAAAACCGCCAACCAATGTACCGGAGTTGCGTTCTTTTCTCGGCTTGAGGAACTACTATCGGTGATTCATTGAGGGGTATTCTTTGATAGTTGCACCTCTCACTAATTTGCTAAAGAAGAACCGAACTTGGGCTTGGAAAGAACTTGAAGAAGATGTCTTCGAGAAGTTGAAGAGGACCCTGACGTAGGAGCCTGTGCTCAGGTTACCCGACCATATGAAGAAATTTGAAGTCCAGACAGATGTATCAGATTTTGCTATTGATGGAGTGTTGATGCAGGAAGGTCAACTAGTTGCTTATGAAAGCCGAAAGCTTAAAGACGAGAGCGAAGGTACTCCGTGCATGAAAGGAAAATGACAGTCATTATCCACTGTCTTCGCACATGGAGGCACTACTTGTTGGGAACTCCATTTGTGGTGAAGACTGATAATGTTGCCACAAATTACTTCCAGACTCAAAAGAAGTTGAGCCCGAAGCAGGCCCGATGGCAGGAATTCCTTACAGAATTCGATTTCACCTTGGAGTACAAGGCAAGAAAAACAAACGTTGTGGAATTCAATTTCGCGTTGGAGTACAAGGCAGGAAAAACACACGTTGTAGCCGACGCGCTAAGTCGGAAGGCGGAGTTGGTAGTTCCTCGGACAGCATCATCCGAAGTGCAACTTAATAGTGCTCTTCTTGGGCGGATTTGAGAAGGCATGAAGCATGAACCCTGTGGCCAAGCACTTGGTCGAGACAGCTGAAGCGGAAAAAACACGACGATTCTGGTTACGTGATGGACTTTTGATGGCGAAAGGCGGACATGTGTTTGTGCCTAGATGGGGCAACCTTCGGCGAGAATTGCTGAAGGAATGTTATGACTCGTTGTGAGCTGGTCATCCTCGCTCCTCGAACATGGTTATTACTGGCCACAAATGAGTGATGATGTTGAGGCCTATGTGATTGCCTGATTTGCCAACAGGACAAGGGGACGAATCAAAAGACTACCAGCCTCTTGGAGCATCTTCTTATTCCAAAACATCAGTGGGAATGCCTCTCCATGGACTTCATCGTCAGCTTACCAAAAGTTGACGGCTTCAACTTCATCCTTGTGGTTGTGGATAGATTCTCGAAGTATGCCACCTTCATCCCCGCCTCTAAGGAATGTCCCGCGGAAAAGACGACAGAGCTATTTGTGAAGCACATAGTCAAGCACTGGGGCATGCGAAAAGCAGTGTAAGTGATCGTGACGCCCGCTTCACAGGAAAGTTTTGGCGTGAAGTATTTCGTTTGTTGGTTTCAGATTTATTATTCACAACGAGTTTCCACCCATAAACTGAACGGATCAACAGATTGTTAGAAAAATTCCTCCGGCACTATGTCAGCGTGAATCAAAAGAATTGGGTGAAATTGTTGGATGTAGCTCAATTTTGCTACAATTTACATAAGAGTGAGTCTTCTATATATAGTCCATTTGAGATAGCCACTGGGCAACAGTCGTTGATGCGTCATACCCTTGCAGCCCAAGAAAAGGGGCGACCCACTTTTGCCTATCAGTTTGTCTGTGACTGGCAGGAACAGACGGAGATGGCTAAGGCATTCTTATATAAGGCCGCCAAGAAGATGAAGAAGTTTGCAGATCGGAATCGAAGGCCAATGAAATTTCGAGTCGGTGATCAAGTCCTCGGGAAGCTTTATCCTAATCACACGGGCATCGTGGTCAACACAGGTCCTTAATCCACAAGTATGAAGGCTCCTTTACTGTGTTAAAGAGAATCGAAAAGCTAGCTTACAAACTAGATTTCTCGTCAGACTTTAAGGTGCATTCAGTGTTCCATGTCTGTAACCTAAAACCCTTCTACTTTGATGAGGAAGACATTGACAGAAGCATCCTAGAATGAGACCCGATCATGCAACGAGCTCCGCCGACCAAGCGAGTGGCGGACTGACAGATGGAAGAAATTCTTCAGCACAAAACAAACTATCCAGGAGTGTATGCCTTCCGTATGAAGCAAAACAAACTATCCTTTCTTACCTTTCTCGTGATGTACAAGTTTTTCAAGTTGAATACATTGCGAGATTTCTTTATTCACAAAGTGTTCTTTATGCACTTGTTTTCAAAAACAACTTTTGTGCCCCTTTTGGTGGTTTAAAGGTTGATGGTAATCAGGTTCTTGTCGTGTCGCACAGGCTGAAGGAGTCAGCCCGTGATAGAGAGAGAGAGAGAGAAAAAAAAAAGGAATAGCAGGACAAAACAAACGAGAACGAGAAAATGTGAGAGTGAAAGTGGTAGATCGAGAGAGTGAGAGAGCAAGGGAGAGAATGGGAGAATGCGAGTGAGAGATTGAAATTGGGTCAGAATGAGCGAGAGGGAGAGAGAGAACAAATAAGGGTGAACAACGAGTCGAGCTACTCGACTCGTTTAAGCTCGAGCTGTATCATGTGTTGAACGAGTTGAGCCTGAGTTCACGAGCCGACTCGTTCAACTAATCGAGTGGAGTTCGAGTTCATTGAACTTGAACCGTTAAAGCTCGACTCGGCTCGAAAGTGTCACTGGCTCATTTTTTAATTAAAAAATTGGTTTTCAAAAACGTCTCAGGCAGGAAACTCTCTTTTAGGTTTTGACTTTTCACTTTCCTTTTTGTTTTCCCTCTCTCGTTTTGAAACTTTTTCCCCCATTGCAACCCTAACCTAACTCCTAAGATCCTCCACCCACGAGCCGCTTCAGCCTTCAAGGTTCCAATCACGGCCGCAGCTTTGCTTTAGCTCTCAGCCTTCAAGGTTCATGTTGCAACTGCAGCTCCGGCGTCAGCCTTCAAGGTTCATGTCGCAACTGCATCTTCGCGTCAGCCTTCAGCATTCAAGGTTCCTATCCTAGTTGGCAGCTCTGCTTCAGCCTTCAAGGTTCCTGCCCTGTGCTTGCAACAAAGAGGGCAAATTTTCTGCGTGCATGTATGTAGTTCTCTCTCTCTCTCTCTCTCTCTCTCTCTCTCTCTCTCTCTCTCTCTCTCTCTCTCTCTCTCTTTTGCTTTCTTTCTGCATTTTATTCAGCAAAGAGGGCAAGTTCTCTTTGGCACATATAGTTGGAGGCACATGGGCTAGCGAGGAAATCGTTTGTAGTAAAAGGAAGGAGAACAACCTGCCTCAAGTTTGGCTTTAGGTAAAAGAGAATTTCTTTGTCTTTCGGATCTGTTTCTTTTCTCTTCTTATACGCTCAGAGTTCTTTCTTTGTTTTTGCTTATCTTTCTTCTGCATCTCATTCTTTTGTTTTATTTCAAACTCATCGCTAAGAGTGACCTCTCTCATTCTCTCTCTCTGCAATAGAAATCTTGAATATTGAAATGTTTTGCATCTCATAAACAGATAATATAATGCAACAAAAGGGCAAAAACTCTAAAAAAGAGTAAATGTGATACTTAAAGACAAAATATGGATCAAACAATTATAAATGCAAAAAAATAAGTGTTGTTATCCAGCAAAAGAAAATAACTAATTTGGGAGGAAAATAAAAAACTTTTCAAGCACTAGGATCTCAAATCGAAGAGACCAAATTCACAATATTAATTGGTATCAGGTAGGGACTCAACATACATGTTGAATGAGTTTCATACATGAAGTTCTGAAGTCTGAAGTAGAAGACATGTAGAAAAGGAATGAACCCACAGCTTCTGCTAATTCACCTCACCTACACACCTCTAAAACATTCAAAGAATATAGAGAGAAAGAGAGACTTTGCTGCAATCAAGAGACAACACTAGCCATAAGAATTTTTTGTTTCTTATCTCACTTTCCACAAACAATCATTTGTCTAAGTATCCATTGTACTTGCATAGTTAATTTGTTATTGAACTTACATCCACCACCACACGCATGTGCATGTCATTAGAACATGTGGATGAACACAAGTCTGCTTTGTCAAAGAAAGAATGAACAAATCTCAATTGCAAGAGAGTTATGTTATAAGAATCACAACTACTCTCTCCCCCTTTGTCCCTTTGTTGTATTAAGGAAAGAATAACAAATGTCAGTTGCAGACAAAGTAATCGTATTAGAAGAAATAGCTACTCTCTCTCAATATGATACTATCCATGTTGGCATGTTCTGTGTTGCAAGAACTTGTGCTCAACACATTAGATTGATACAGGGCACTCTTCTTCTAGTAAGAGTTCTCGATCGACAGGATATATACATACATTGGACGTTAACAAAGTTTACCTCAAAAAAAATAGGAACGCTTCCACTCACAAAACCAATATTTTCAACTTGTGGAACAACAACCAAGTGTCAATAGTTAGATTATACACAAAGTTCGTAATTTGTTTTCTATTTTGAAATGACATGCATCTCATTCTACAATGTTGTGCTCACAGTTGTTTCTCAATCCTCTTCATTCTAATGTTCTGCGTTGGACTTATAAATATTTTCACAATGATTTACATTTGTGTCATTTTATTTAGATCGTATGTCGTGTTTGCATGGGATCATATCTCCACGTTTTTGTTCAATTTTCTAAAAACAATGAAATTGTATCTTTTATGTTATGTTAACATTGATATCTTTTTTATTTTAAGGAGAAGATATTGAGGATATTGAAATATGTTGAGTCATTTTTGGGATTTTTCCTACATACCGGGACAAGTGTGGATTCATTCAACATCAAAAACCAAATTTTAGATGTACCTCCTTTTATATTATTTATGCAAATAGCATCCTTGCAAAGTTTCCACTTGGTGATGTTTATCCTATTTCCAAAACTTTGGATGCCATTTCATGAATTGTAACAGTCTATTTGTTAATTAATAATTGCTTAGTTTTTTGCTTTCTTTTCTTATTTACATGAATTTTTTTCTTTACTTTTTATGTTGTGTATCCTAATCTTTCTATCATTTGCTCGATGTTGAAGCATATTTAATTTTTTCTCTTAAAATGTCGTATTAAAAATTTTACCCAATGACAAATTATTGGTAATAGTTCAGACTCCCAAGAAACATCTATGCATGAATTATTGATAGTAATTTAGATTACAGATAAACATATATTATTGAACTTGGTAAAATCTCAATTTCACTAATTTTTATTTTGTCTAACTCTAGATACAAAATCATTTTCATGTGTTTCCTCTTAAAAGACAAATTTTGCTTGTCATGGCCTGACTTTCTTCTTTTTTCCTTCCTTTCAATGTGCAGTTTCATGTAAGATCATTACTATAGCTCCACTGTCTTGCTTCCGTTGCTTCCCCTCCTACCCCCGCTCCTACTAGAAGATGCTTCACCATTTAGGCAAATTTCCTATATTTTGTTTCTGATATATTTTTTTTCTTTGCAGTCATGGCTGCAAGATGGTTTTCTTTTATTCTATGTTCTGTTGCATGATCTTTTAGAAAACCTTCAGATTGCTTTTGCATCGCTTTTTTCATACTTACTAAAAAGATAGTCAAGAACTTTAGCATTTCATGAATAAGATTTTGTATTCTCTTATATTGTAATATGTTTCTATCAAATTGCATGCTCAAATAGGAGAATAGCTTGAGCAAAAGGAAAATTTACTTGTTTGAAGAATGAAAAAATTTAGAAAGAAATATCATTGGTAAGGGCAAACAAGTATGTGATTCGAGACAAAGCTCAGATGATGTCCCAATCAAAATACATTCCTCTAATAAAACTCCTATGGATTCGCAAGACACTGAAAATGAAAGAGTTTCAACAGATGCTCATAAAGCACGTGTAAGTAGTGTAAAAAAAATCAAGAGCAAAGACTTCTACAATATGGAATTATTTTGGTGAGGTAATTATAAATGGTATGAAAAAAAATGTAAGTATTTCAGTACACTATTTATGATAAGTACAGGAAGATCTACATCATCAATGAGAAGACACAAATGTTTGACACGTTTTGCTAACAAAAAGCAAGCGATTTTAAGTTTTAAATCCAGAAATACATTAGATGTCACAAAGAAGCTTATGGAAATGGGTTCCAACATTGATGCTTAATCAATAAGAGAGATAATTACAAAATTAGTGGCAACCGGAGAGCATGCTTTTTCTATAGTGGATAATTGTTGGTTTAGGTTCCTTCTTAAGATTGGTTTTCCTAATTGGGTGCTAGTTTCAAGAATGACAGTTAGGAGAAATATCATTAAATTGTATGAAGATGAAAAGAATAAATTGAGAGAAGTCTTGAAGGGTGTTGATATGATTTCTTTGACTACAAATATGTGGGCATCAAACCAACAACTTGGATATATGGCATTAACAGCACATTTCATTGATAAAGAGTGGAACATGCAACAACATATCATCAACTTTACCGAAGTTGAGCCACATCATACTGGGTTAGTTTAGCAAATGTAATTGCTAAGCATCTTGCAGATTGGAAGATTAAAAAGAAAATAATATATATTACAGTTGACAATGCTTCATCAAATTATGTTCTTGTCAGAAAATTAAATGAGAACATGAAAAAAAACAACATCAACTTATATTATGGTGGTAAATTTTTCATGTGCAATGTTGTGCACATATTTTGAATCTGATGGTACAAGATGAGTTGAGTGTCATTAAAGATATAATCATTAGTATTAGGATGCAGTAAAATATATCAAAGTTTCACCTTCAAGACTCCATGGTTTTGCAGTTATAGCTAGAGAGTTTGAAAATTCAACAACAAAGAAATTAGTGTTAGATATACCAACTCGATGGAATTTAACATATTTTATGTTGGAAATAGCTCTTTCATATAAAGATGCTTTTGCAAGATATAGAATGGAAGACCCAAACTTGATATGGTTGCTTGGACCTGAGGATTGATAAAAAATAGCAGTAATATGTGATTTTCTTCATGTTTTCTATGATGTCTCCACCTTATTTTCTGGGTCATCTTATGCAACAACAAACTTGTATTTTCTTGAAATTTGGAGAGTTCAAGAAATATTATAAGAAAATCTTGAAAATGAAGGTGGATTTATGAAGGCAATGACAATGAAAATGAAGGAGAAATTTGACAAATATTAGAAATCTTGTAACTTGTTAATGATTATTGCATCTATATTGGATCCAAGCGCAAAATCCACATTATCAGAATTTGTGTTGAATGAAGAGAAGAAAATGAAGAACAAATGGAAATGATAAATCAATCTTTACAAGATGTTTATGAAACTTACATTCAAAGAAATGAAGTGGATGCTAATATTTCTACCATATAAACTAATTCCTCCAATAAGGTCGAGAGAGTCGAGACACACCACGAGATGGAAGAAAGCTATTTTTTAAGTTCTTAGGTAAACGTGAAAATGCTGCTTTTCAGGTCACCAAATCCGAGATAGACACATATTTGGAGGATGGATTGATTAAGTATGATGATAATGGCGATTAAGATTCTCTTAATATTTTGCAATAGTGAAAAGATCAGGAATTCAAGTATCGAATTCTTTCACAAATGGCACGTGATCTGTTGTCAATTCCAATAACTTCTATTGCTTCTAAAAAAGCTTTTAGTACAAGTGTCTAATTTTTAATGATAGTCGTAGTTCATTGATACAAAAAATAAGAAGCTTTGGTTTGTTTGGATAATAAGAATGATAGTGATCCAATACATGAAGTGTTAACAAAAGCAAGTATGTTTTGAAGAAATTGTATTTATTAAATAATTTATGAATCATTTGTTAATTGACTATATGTATTTCTTTCAGGTTGAGGATGAATAAAATGAATATGTATCATTAGAATGATTCAAGTTGCCTCTTGGTAATGCTTGTTTTTTCTTGTTCTTTTGTTTTCTTCTTTTCTTGATCTAATGTGATTTTAGTGTCTGTTTCTGTTGCCTCTTGTAGTTTTTTGCTTTGATGTCCAATATTCATGAATCATGAAGAGCTTTTGTGTGCGTGCATGTGGATGACAGTTCTCTTTATTTGTTTCCTGTTATCAGCCTTTCTCGGGATATAAACTAATTTTGTTTTTTAGTATTTTGGAAGCTAGCATCAACTATGCCATTCACACACATTTATTTTTAAAGAAATGAGATGCTTTCAGTTAGATTCTCAATAATGTGTAAAGCTCAATATCTTTTATATTCATAAATAACTTTAAATCATCACAGGATACTAGCATCAATTCAGTTTTAAATTTAACATGTGCACATTTTCAATCCTAAATAGTGGGCATGTAATGTTACTTGATGCTTGTTAGTTGCACATTTTAAAGCATTTGTGTATTGTTGGTTGTAGAATGTTTTAGAATAATCTTGTTGGGGCAGTAGTCTTTATCTCATTATCTTCTACATGAAGTGAGTATGTGAATTCGAGCTAGTGATATAGTTTCTTAACTTTCCTTCACCTTTAAGGAATGTTCTTGCTGCATCTTTTGCTTCTTGGTGCCTTTTTTCCATTATTTTCAGTGTTTATGACCATTGTGCACTTAAAATGTCATTTTTTAAATTTCACAATAATGTGACATAGCCTTTTTTTATGTTATTCAGGAGCTTGCTGTTATTGTGGCAAGAGGAAGGGATGGTTCATTTTCATGTTTTGGTTCCTTGAGAGGAGAGATGGTTCTCAAAACATAGTTGTTGTTGCAATTTAATGATGTTAAGTTATTTATAAATGTCACGATGGCTTGTTCATGTTGATTGTTGAATGAGAATAGGTGTGATCATTGTCTCTTCAACGTAAACCAGGAATTACACGGATGATTCTTTGCCAATTCAACGAGTTTGTCGAGCCTTAATTGAGCTTGTGCTCAAGCTCAACAAGTAACGATAAAATTCAAACAAGTTTGTCGAGCTCGAGCTCAACACGTGACTATCTAGTCGAGTTCGAGCCACTGTAGTCGATCTCGAGCTTGTGCTCAAGCTCAACAAGTAACGATAAGTATCAAACGAGTTTGTCGAATTTAATCGAGTCGAGCTCAAGCTCAACACGTGACTATCGAGTCGAGTTCGAGCCACTGTAGTCGAGCTCTTTTCGAGCTGCCTGAACTCAGGCTCGACTCGGCTCGTGTTCACCCCTAAGAACAAGATAGAGAGTGGGAGTAAGAGTGAAAAGTCAGGAAAGGTTTAGAACTAGAGAGAGAAAGGGAGAGACAGGGGTTGAGAGTGAGAGTTTGGGAGAACAAGAGAGATCTAGAGATAGGATGAAAGATAAGGAGGAAGTGAGAAATGGATAAAATGAAAGAGTGATGAGGGAGAGAGAAAAGTTGTGCCATGTTCTTCCTCTGCTTTCTGCCTCCTCTTGTTCTTCATGTGCTCTACCACCCCCTCTTTCTTCTTCATCTATTCTTCTTTTTTCTTTTGTGCTGCAGATGACACCGAAGCAGCCTCCCAAATATTAGGCTTCACTAGCTTGCATGCACCAATGGGAGGACTGGGTCTAGGTCCATTGCAATTTCTCCCTTAAGAAATTGATAGGTGTTACAATTCCACAACATCTCGCTGCATTCAAACAACCTCTTAAGTCACATGTCATAACCATAGTAACACATTGTCAAATTTTTTGTACCTTTTAGACACTACATAATTTTCTGAATAGCATCATAATGAGCCTTTTTAGGATTTGATTGATATAAACTAAGCATTCTAATCACATGACATATGTGAGATGGTATACACATTGTATAGTGCATTAGACAGTCAACTGCATTGAAATAGGGAGCATTGGAGATTTGCCTTTTTTCTCTTTTAGTGTGTATGGACACATCATGGTTGACACATTATTACTCTTAATTGTAGGAGTGTGTAGGTTTACAGCTTTACATATTGAATCACTTTAAGTTCTTCTCTCGTGAGAGAGCAGAAAGACTTTTACAGTGATCCACAGATATGTCATTTCACTTATGTTTGTTACCTCTAAATGAATGGATAACCAATAATTGAATGGCTTTACTAACATCATGTGATTATCGGCTAACAAAATGTCATCAACAACATGGAAAGAACAACACATTTCTCCTTCTACATATATACATAATAGTTTTCATCAGTCATTTCAAAATTACTAGACATGATATTTTCAGTAAATTTTAAATATTAATGCATGCATGATTGCTTCAGTCCACAAATAGATTGCTTGAGCTTGCAAACCTTGTGCTTAGAGACTGATACGGGCCAGCCTAGGAGCCCACCGAGAGATGAGGCAGACGATGCCGAGTGGCGACGGGCCACTCCCTCGGCGTCCGTCCCTACCAGAGATTTTGACAACAAATCTCTTATGTTGTTCAATGAACATTTTCTCATCCAATTTTCTATCGAAAAACACTATCTTGACAAGCATTTAATATTGTTTTTTTCTCATATATTAAATGACAACCATCAAAGGGGGAACAAAAATTAGTTTGACAACTAGGGAGAATGTCTCATCATAGTCTACGTCTTCCTTTTGGATGTATCTTTTTATCAGCTAGGCAAGCCATAAATCTCTTAATGGATTCTTTAGCATTCTTGTTTATAGAACTCACTTGTTTCTAATAGTCTTCCTTCTTGGAAGAAGATCAACACGTTGTTAAACCTTGTTAATGTTCAATTTCATATTTTTTTTCTATTTCTTTCTTTCTCATCCTTTTCAAACAAGCTATGGCCTCTTGTATAGATTTTGGGACATTAATATCATTAGGAAGTGTGATGATGGCTTTACATTTTATGTCATATATACATATGATCTAATATCTTTTTACTCATACTCTAACGAGGTACCACGTTTGCATTCAGGTCATGGCTCTCATGCATTTCACTTGCATTATCATGAAGTGATTGATATACCTTATCTTTTGTCTATGTCCCTTGAACAATGGCTTCTGCATGTTCTATGCCATTCGACCATATGATTAAACATCTCCTTGTATGCCCTTTCTTTTAGGTAAATCATTCTCGGTCATACTTCTATCTATGTTTTTTCTTAGGAATACATAACCCTTGGAGTATTCATGATATCAAACAAAAATACATTTCTTTCCCCTATATCTTGATTCGCCATGTTGGTAGAAAACAATATGTAAATGTCTGCCACTGACCCTCAAAGGTTGTCTGATTGGCAAGGAATGCAATGAAACAAAATGGATGTGTTCTATTTATAACAATTTGACACAAACATTGAATACACAACCAGGGCGGCAATTGGGCCAGCTAAGGCTAGGGCCAGAGCCCCGCCCAACCTGATTTTAATAAAAATATTTAAAATATATACATTTAATATATAAACATATATCTAAATATGTAAAAATATCACAAAAATAATATTGACATATATAATATATAAATTATTGGGCTCGACATGAGAAGTTGTCGGGCAGGCCGAGGCTATTTTTTATGGCCTAGGCTGGGCACTCAAAAGCCCCTTGGGTACTCACCCAACATTCATTTTTATGTGTAACACTGAAATGAATAGGATGGGAAACATTGAGGTATAAAAAATTGGAGTTGCTCCTTGATGTTTCATAGTTTACCACGGAATGATGCTTCCTTTTTCACCCACAATGGTCCCCTTCTCATTCACTCTCTCCAAAGACTGAAATTAATAAACATCCTATCAATGGTCCCCTTCACGCCCAAATGTTTCAAACCAAGACCTTTTAAGTGGCAGCCTGTGATGATCTTTTGCCACTACTGAACATGAGGTACCAATTGACTGGTATTGTTTTTAAAGAAGAGGGCTTCTTCATGATGAAGTGATGAGGAGTGGGGTGGGGGTGCCTTCCATGGAATGTTATCAAACCTAACAGCAAAAGTGTGGTTCGGATTCAGGACACATCATTTGTCCTATTTTATGTTATCCTTAATTCTTTCTAGCAAATTTTGATGGTATACATGTTATGAGCCTGTTGAAATTTCCTTTTGAGAACACAAATATGGAGTTGGTGTGAGACTGAAAGATGTATATTCATCCTTGGGGGAGGTAGAACAAATGCTTGATGAAATAACTATGTTGATTGCAGACAAATTGCTTGTTGAATTGCCTAAACAAAGAGAGAGCATTGACCATTCATTTTGCAATTATGATTTGTGTTTTGAGTATTAGATTCCTATGTTAAAGAGTTATTTTTTTTGTATGTTTTGTTTTATTCTTCTAATTAAATTGTTCCTTGAGTTGGCTTCTTAATGTCATGAGGCATTTCCTAATTAAGTGGTGGCTTTGTTTGTCAATTTGAGTAATTTTTCTAGAGAGATAAGTTTGTAAATGAAAGAAAATCATTGAAAGGTTTAACTGATCATAAATGAACTTTGCTTTTACTTTGCTATCTTTTTTTCTTTTCTTTAGCTAGAATCCAATATTTCATTTTCTTATAATTTATTTATGTCAGTTTTGAAAGACTTTCATGTTTAATTGGCCTTTAGGAAGTTTGGAGTTTCAAAGATAAGTAAATGGGTGTTGTTAGTTTTCCCTGTTCACATTCTCATCTATTGACTAGTTTAACTTTTTAACAGGTGGTCACTTTGATTTATTTTATATTATGTAAAATGATCTTAAGAATATGATCAAGTTGGAAGGAAAAAAGCAAGACCTCAAATTTTATTCTTTTTGATGTGAAGGATATGTGGTATTCCTTTTGCATCATAATAGCAACCTAGTTCTGGCAGTTGGCTAACTGCTTATGGTCTATCAATTTTTTGGTTGTACTCTAAATTTAAGAATTTCTTTTTTCATAGGTTTTGATATGTGTGATTTTATGAAAATATGAAACTAAATTTGTGGTGGTGATACAATCATCGATATAGATAATGGAAATATAACAAAAGCATGGATGCATGAATCAAATATAAATAGAATAGAGGCAGTGTGGTTCATACTTTCACCAAACAGAGAACAATATTCTATACACTGACTGGATAGTGATGTGGAGAACATGATGTTCTCATTCCTCCTACTAAACTAACACAATTCAAACAACCTCTAAATTAACTCTAAATCGATCAATTTAACCAAAGATTCCCTATACCTAATTCAACATAATTGCTAGTTGTAAAGCACTTCAACATAGATTAATACATGTATTTAACATGTAAAATATAATGTGTTTCATAGATTATCAACAATTCATACATGTGTTAATGAATATTATATCATTTACCTCTTATCCTTGACCACCACATGGTAGACAATAAAAACTAAGAAGTTGTCCACTCAACCTTTTTAACCAGACAACACCTTCACATCAGAAAGCAAAGAGTGGGAAATCCCAAAAGCAAATACCTAGCAACTAACAAAAAGGGAGAATAGTTAACTATATGATTCTACTTAGGACATAATAGTTTGTTTTCTATTCATGTCATAAAGAAATCCTCCTTTCTACCATTAATTTAGCATAAGTTCTCTCACTTTTGAGAATTTTTTGTGGGTTAATACATGATATCGCACTTGGGTGGAGAAACTTACTCGGTGTTTGATAACGTAAAACTCTACATTCAGTAACCTACCTCTAATGTTTATATATGTTTCACCTTGTACAAAGAGCTGATTTCTGAGATGCTCAAAAATCATGATTGTTCATATGTCGCTCACCCTTTAAACATACTCTTAGATAGTGGTAGAGATGCTTGGGGGCTGGCCTAGTCTGTCCACATTAAACTGAACTGATGACTCGAGTGCCTTTCAGTCAAAGAATATTCGATTGTGCCACTGCTCCTAGATGACCTTATTACATGTGTAGAAATGCAGTTTGCATTTAATTTGCCTGCCTCGATCCCCCCTTCTCAACCCAAAAAGATGACATGCTGCCTTTGGAGGCCTCATGTCATGTAGGGGGCCACGTCATGTTGATGCCAATCCGAGGCCAATGGATTTAATTCTGATGGTAAAAATGATGATGTTTTCTTGTGAAATTTTAGATCATCAAATCTTTTATTCTCAATAAGATCCAACCCTGGTTGAATGCAGAGTAGAATTCACCATTGAAATCAAGATTAAACATATACCAATTATATAATCCCCTTCAAATATACAATGTGACTCTACTTTTTGTAATATTACGACACAATTGAAAGTCAAGATGACATACTCCAAAGTGTATCTCTAATGCGACTAATGCAACTCAGACATGGTCCGAAGTCTGGAATATCTTAGCGACCTGAGTTTGTATCCCGAATTTAGCCCTGAAAATAAACACGATTCTCCTCTTTTCCTTCGTAAAACAACCAAGGCAATAGTAAAAGAGTAGGGGCATTTTAGACGATTCCAGCTAGGAAAGGAAAAACAACTAATGGATAAAAAATTAAAAATAATTGAGAAAAAAAGGAAACTCCCAACGGCTCGCAGATTCAAAAACGACGCTGATTGGCAGAAGAAAGAAAAAAGTAGCCGTTGGCGGAGCGTTCCGAACTTGCCTCCCCTTCTTTTTCTCCGTTTCTCGACAAAAATCCTCAACCAAAGCCAAAGGAATCCCGTTGATCCTCTCTTCCCACCGGAAAATCTCGTTCCGCGCGGCACCATCTTTTCCCTGGCTTTATTCCGGCCACTTCTGGTGAAGAACCAGCGAAGGAAAAGCCT
The DNA here is from genome assembly GCA_011799765.1 of Nymphaea thermarum. Taxonomy (NCBI): domain Eukaryota; kingdom Viridiplantae; phylum Streptophyta; class Magnoliopsida; order Nymphaeales; family Nymphaeaceae; genus Nymphaea; species Nymphaea thermarum. The sequence goes on along the minus strand of JAANDH010001364.1, from coordinate 22,016 downwards.
GCCAACAAGATGATGACATCATCGAAGGGAAGGAAAACCCCTAGCCCCTCTGTCGATCGAACGCGCAGGATTTCAGAGAACTCAAACCCTAATATCTCTCCTGGCTACCACTTCAACAAATCCGGCAGCTCGCCGTCTGTTTCCGCCAAGGTGAAGCCGTCGTCTACTTTTGCAAACGCCCTCTGTGCTGCCTCCCAAAAAATCAAGCAAAGAAAGTTCGTGGTCGCCAAGAAGAATGCAAAAGCCTCCATAGCAGATACCGTGCTTTGCGAATGTGGAGAAAAGAAGGCTGTAAGTTCAAAGAAGTGCCGATGTGTCGCCTATGAAAGCCTCCGGAATTCTCAGGAAGAGTTCTTTCGGCATCGGGAGGTTGAAAAAGAGGAAGATGCACCAACTGATCCAGAGAATTCAAGCATCCCGGCTGCTCAAGTGGAAAACCAGGAGCAGAACGCTGAGAATCCAACCGAAACCAAAGAGGATAGTCCGAGGAGATTGAGAACGGAGATTCTTGAGCAGGCACTCAACAGCATGCCGGAGCAGGGATCGGGAAGAGTCAGGCATTTGGTAAAAGCTTTTGAGAGCCTCTTTTCCTTTCCCCAGCATGATGACGCGGGCCAAGAAGGCAAAAAACCAAGCAAAGTCATGAAATGGGCATTGCCCGGCTTGCTACCTCCTGGTGCGGGAGAAGCTTCATCTTCGTTTAAGCCATTGTCGGTTTCCTCATCGTCCGAGTTCTTCTTTAATGGACTAAATTCGGGGACGAATTCCATTCTTTCCGCCTCTGTTGACACCAGCGAGGGAAGGTAGGGTGCAGTAATTGTATCTTTTTTTGTAGTTTTTTTTTTCTTACCTCTTAATTTCATTGGTATTGTTTCTTTGTTTACAGCTTAGGAAGTAGAACATCCAGCGGGAGCGGAAGGAGCAGAAGAAACGTGAGAATTATTTGATTTTCTTGAATTTTTACTTTAGTATATGCTTTCAGTGGCTTATTTGTTAACTAGTTTGAATTTGTTTTCCCACGGTACAGAGTACAGATTCTGCGGGCAGAGTAGGAGGAAGAAGCTGGAATAAGCAACTAAGGGTGACCAGTCAGAAACCTTTTAAACTAAGAACAGAGGTATGAATTCTCGTGAACTAGCTGCAGACTGCAGGAAGTCCAAAATTCGGTCACTTCCATGACAATGATTTCTGTTCTTTCCTTCTTGTGCTGATAAATTTTTTCCCAAAATGGAACAAAATTTTCATCCAATTCAGCAAAGAGGGAAGCAGAAACAGGATGATTTTTTTAAGAGAATACAGGATATGCTAGTAGTGGAGGCAAGCAAACGTATACCAATTGCTCAGGGTCTTCCATGGACAACAGACGAACCACAGGTATATGATGAGACTTCTACTTCTTTCTTATGAACTTCCCCTGCTCGTTGCTGGTTCAGATCGCCATAGCCCCCACTACAGCTTCGCCCAATCAGTCTACAGTACTGAGTAACTCATATAGTTTGATCGCTGATTGGTTATCTCTTCCTGTATGATAAATTGGAATTTCTTTCAGTGTAATCCACTAGAAAGTGTTGAACATCGCATAACGTATTGTTCGATATATTACATAGGGTAACTATGAAGGAAAACGTCGTACCTTACGTTGAGAAAAAAGTTGTAAATAAAACTGTCAATTTGCATTTTTCAAATTTGACGTTACATAAATTTCTTACCATTGATGGACATGAAACACATTCTTGCATATTTGAAATAAAAAAGTAAAATGTAGGACTGATTTCATGCGAAAAAGTAAAGCTTTCATGGTTTTTCTTACACGATCCTATGTTTAATCTGAAAAATGAAAAGAAAAATGAAAATTCATTTCTTGTGTCATAAGTTGCTTAAAGGCTCCAAAAGAATGCCGTAGACAATGAAAACTTAGTTATATTGATGCCCATCTAAGTACCAAAGTAATTTAAGCGGTCAATTTTGATTGTTTCTCGTGAAAGCATGCATGTTGTAGAACATATACTTGTTATTTTTATGTTTATACAATTCATGTTTTCTCGTAGAAGATTTTTACTTTGTATTTTTTTCTGATTTTTTAGAATATGTTTTGAACTTTTTAATATAGAAAATCAGGAAAATTAAATTTGTGATTTTTTATGGTACTTTACGTTACGCTACGCGTACATGTCTAACTTTGGACTTCACTAGTCTGGGTTACATTATACATTTTGCATTGTTATATACAGTTTTTAATTAGCAACTGCCTTGTACTTGCTTGTATAGGGATTTTTGTTCATTTAGAAGCACTCTAATACCAGTTTCATCAACTAGAAGTATATCAATCATCAATTAGGTTATTTGTAAGGAGTGGTATATCAATCATCAATTAGGTTATTTGTAAGGAGTGGCCACCATGTTCTCTCCAAGTGCAATGGGTTCTGTTTTGCATTAACTTACTGTAGCAATATCTTGTTAGACTGTTTCAATCAGAAGCATATTAAAACCGATCAGTTATTGATTTGTTCCCATATTGCAAACCAAAGCATTCTGAATAACCATTTTTAGACAAATTTGAGGCGGGTCCATGCTTGACATAAGTTACCAACACCATTTCTTTAGCTGTCGCACCCAGTAATCAAATTGTAGCATTATTGTTAATAATTATCAACACCATTTCTTTAGCCGTCGCACCCAAACCAAATTGTAGCATTATTGTTAATAATTACCCAGGGCTTTCTAAATGTCTGTTGGCTTTCTTCAGTAGATTCGCTGGAGACCAGTGGTCATTAAATCATTACATCTTTCTCTTGTATGCTTGTGTGATTCATTGTTTTGTTACCTTGGTTGCAGTGCCTATTGAAGCCTTCTGTAAAAGAAACTACCAGACCATTAGACGTCAAACTCCACAGTGATGTCCGTGCTGCTGAGCGTGCAGAGTTTGATCAAGCTGTACGTTTTATTAACCGCAATCATCAAAATATAACAATAATGTATCAAAAGAATAGACATTGTCTCCTGATAATCTTGCATTTATGTCCACCCCTCTCCCCCCCCCCCCCCCCCCCCCCCCCCCTTTTTTTTTTTACTGACAAGGTCTTTTTTTGGGGTCTGTTTCCATCCCAGATGCAAGAGAAATTGTCTCTCATGGAACAATATAGGCAGGAGCAAGAGAGACAGCAAAAGGTAATTTCTTTTACTGAAACTTCTTACTGTAGTGGTCAAGATGTAGCAGATAGCCCAAAACTTTACATAATGGAAGAGAATATCGATTGCTACTCCAGCATGCTGCTTCTGCAAAGTTTTTTGTGATGCCAATTTGACAGTCCACTTCAGGTTCACGCTATGATGATCATACTTAAGCTAAATGAGCTGCACGGTTGAGATTCAGCTTTGTGCTATCTATGCTGTCCATATCAGGCCAACTCAAGCAAATAAGAAATCAAACTCTGCTGCCACTTTGATGTGTAACATGGTATTGCTTGGTTTGTTTTTAGCAGCGTCAAGGGCAATTCCTCATCGCTTACATCTTCTACATTGCTAAGCTAACGTATCTAGCAAACAAAACCTGCAGGATATAAAAAAAAATATAGCTTCTACAGGTTCATGTAATTTAATTAGGTTATTCAGGCTAGATGTCCCTCACATAGGTTTTGAAAATGTTATGATCTCATAGCAACATTGCAGAGGTTGATCTAGTGCCAGAAAAATGCAATGTCTTCCATCATTAAGGAAAGGGTGAGTTCTTTTAGTTAGTTAAAAAACAAAGTTAACTTTCTGTGTCCCAGCTAGGTTATTGTTGACTGAGTTTGAGTTATAGTTGGTTTCCAATAAATATGTTCCTTTTGTCTCATCATCTTCCATCGATTTCTTTGCTATACAAATAGTGCAATCCTTTATTTCCCATTGGCCATTTGGTTCATATTAGTTATATCTAAGTTACAAGCAATTCAATACATGTTCTCGATTGATGCCATGAGGTAGTGGATTTTTTCCTTGCTAATAATGTTGTACTTGATATTAGCCCAGTCTAGATGTGAAATCTAAGGTAATTAGCCAGTCATAACATGTACGACATCATGATCCAAGCAAATTTCATTGCAGATGGCTGAAGAGGAAGAAATTAGACGGCTAAGGAGAGAACTTATACCTCGAGCACAGCCAATGCCATACTTTGACAGGCCTTTCATCCCTAAAAGGTACGCAGAGACAACAGAGTGTAATCACACTTCAGCAAACAAATTTTTACTTTTTTCAAAAAATTCTTACTGCCACAGATGATTTTTTGGGGGGGTTTATCTTTGCATGTAAACAAGATTCTATAATGATTCAGATCAAATTTCCAGGAGCCAAACTGTCCAAAATTTTGGAAACCAATACTTGCCACGCACCCTCATGAATTGATCCAAGGATGTCCTGCACTAGAAAACAGATTTTCGTTTATTTTCCTAAAAAAAAAAATCTAACCATAATTTTGTAAACAAATGCAACGCTGCTACATATACCCTAATGAACTTGATTCAGCGCATGTGGAATGCGTATTATGTTGCACCCGATTCCCATTCTAGGAGACGTGTTGAGTTGCAAAAATCTGTGCTTTTCAACTTCAGCTGCAGTAACATCCATTTCTGCAACTACTGGTGGTTAAGTGGTTTCCTCAAGATCCTGTGGTTGCAGAACTGTGAAGCACTGTAGAGATTTTCTCATGAAAATGCGATTTTCTACTGGAGTAACATCCATTTCTGCAACTATTTTCGATTTTCTCGAGACTTTTGTGGTGGTTACAGCCCTGTAAGTGCAGTTCAGATTTTCTCAGAAAAAAATTGAGCTTCTACTTTCCTAGATTTGACTCTTCATTCCCCACACACACACTAACACACTATGAATATTCAGGACACAAGAGATGTGATGTATATAATAATGTATGGGCACTTGCAGGTCACTGAAACACCCAACAATTCCAAGGGAGCCTAAATTTCACGCTCCACATCAGAAGAAGATAAGGTGCATGTCATGGAATGACATCAGTTTCGACTAAAGTGGAATGTAAAGTGGAGCATACAATAAATTGCATTTTCTCATTTGTCTAGCTTTTCATTCTTTAAAGAGAAATATTTGGAAGCATTTTGTGTCGTATTTAACCTCGTGTTGGGCCGTTTCAAGTCAAAATGCCATTGACAAATTTTATTCTAAAACTCTGATAAGGCTGTCCATATATGCAATATTTGATAGAAAGGATTGTTATTGAATTTTTTCATTCTCTGACAACCTGTTATATTTGATGACGTTGACAAGTGGCTTGATTACATATTTCAGAACAAGACTTTTGGTCCCATGCTTAGTATAGAAGTCACCCTTTATTTAATAAGGGAAAGTAAATATAAAATGGAAGTCGTCATAAACAGAGGACCAAATATATGACTTGTCGTCACATCAGATTCAAATATTGGCTAAAAATATCTTTTAATTGTGTTTCTGGGAGGTTGAGGTGAAGGGTAGTTGAGACTGGAACTTGTGACCGTAGCTATCAGCTTCTGCATGCACAGTCTCTCTCAAGTGCTTGCAACATCCAGCAGAGCAGAATATATAATGGATGGTTGTGCTGAGAGAATGGCCAATCTGTACCAATCAATCCATTACAAGAAGCTGAATTTGAGTTAAACGAGCTAAACAACTAGTAATGTCCTTTGCCAGACCTCGAGCGTCTGAAACATACAGCAGATCTGAATATATAATCGATGGTTGTGCTGAAAGAATGGCCAATTTGTAATCATTCTTTACTGCAATTAGAAGAAGCAGGACTTGAGTTAAACGAGCTAAACAACTAGTAGCAAAAACCGCACCAGTTGCGTGAGTTGGCTTCCAAATGCTTATAATATATTAGATAATTAGTATCCTTCCTAGGCGGAACATGAAAGTCATCCCGCAGAGCTAAATATATAATGGATGGTTGTGCTGAGAGAATGGCCAATCTGTATCAATCAAGCAATTATAAGAAGCTGGATTTGAGTTAAACGAGCTAAACAACTAGTAATGTCCTTCGCCAGACCTCAAGCGTCTGAAACATACGGCAGATCTGAATATATAATCGATGGTTGTGCTGAGAGAATGGCCAATCTGTAATCATGTTTACTGCAATTAGAAGAAGCAGGATTTGAGTTGAACGACCTAAACAACTAGTAGTGTCCACCAGCTCTCAAATCATCAAATAAGTAATGGGCAAGGCGCCTATGTTGCAAAAACCGCACCAGTTGCCTGAGTTGGCTTCCAAATGCTTATAATATTAGATAATTAGTATCCTTCCTGGGCGGAACATGAAAGTCATATTCTTCCATGAATAATGCTGTGCGGCCAAATAGCGTCGTTGTTTGTGACAGCTGTAGTTGGGGACTGAGAGCAACCAACCACCTGTTTCCAGCTGCGCCGACAATTGTATCTTCTCTGGCGATTCGATCCTAAACTTATACACCGGGGGCCAAGGGATTGAATCCACTTTCTCCATTATTATTACTTTCCGCTTTCGTCTGACTCACGGGTAGCCGTTGAACGTCGGTTATCAGTCAATCCATGCGCCACCTCGGGCCGAGAAGCTCGCCGGAGAAAGCACGGTCAGTGGAAGACCAGGCCTTGGGCAGCGGCATCGACAGAACGGAACGATCGCTGCTAGCAAACGACGACGACCAACTGATCTGCAACGCTCCTTTTCTACGATTATGCCGCAAATAACTGCGGACGCGCCTGCACAAGTCAGGCGAACCCGCACAAAGGGCATTTTAATAATTTCTCATGGAGAGCGAGAACGACAGGAAAAGCGTTTAGCCACAGAAAATTTCGATCCTTTTTCTTTTCGTCTTGCAATAATATTGGCCGACAGCAAGTCGGTGGAGCCTTGGCCTTTGAAAAGGGAGGGAGGGAGGACAAAAAAGGCTTTGTGTCAAGACCTCAATGATTTTTACTTTTTCCCTTTACAGCAGCTTTGATGCTTAGATTAATTGTCCATGGTACAAAAGTTCAGGATATTCTTGGGCAATTTATTATGAGTGAATCCGTTGTCTGATTGCCTGGATGAAAGATTTTTCCTTTTTGGCGTTTGATTTACAAGGATTTACTAAATCCGGATGGTGGGTGGCGATGAAAGAAACTGCTAAATCCATGTTCTTTTTGTCGTGTTTGATTTTGCTAATTTTTTATCACATAATATCAATATGTATGAATTGTAGTGGCATTCTAGTCATTACGCTAAAAGGAAGTCGTTGTATGTAACTTCATTTTTTTTCTTTCCACCAACGATAAACAAACACGAAACACACAATTTGAGATCTCATGTCTACTAAACACACCGGTGTTAGACTAATAGTCTGCTGTCCTCTGACGCCACATGTCCCATGCATTTCATGGCTAGGCAAACACACCTTCTCCTCCCCTTACTTTTAGACGTGGTGAATTTGCTGATAGATTGGTGAAAATATAGTGTTTAATTTGATTTTCATAAACATTACTTATTTGTACTACAACACTTTAGTTGACAAATGTCTCATTTTTTACATAGATTAAAGAAACTTCAAATATCCTCTCAAAATTAATAATTTTGACCATTGAAACATTAGTCACAACAACGACAACAAACTGAAGCAAGTTTGCCCAAGTCGTTGAACTCTCCATTAGAGAATTGAAATCAAATTTTGGTTACTTTCGGAAGTATGAACTTAATGGTTGTTAAAAGATAAATTTTTTGTTTTATCTGTCACGTTTTGAGAAATTTTAATCCAAGCGCACTTCATTCAAATAATAGGTTTAGGTAGCAGCCAGACCATATCTCGGTTCAACTCAACCTCACGAAACCAGGTAAAACTCGAAGGAAATTTATTATGATTGTTTCAGTACTTTTTTATTTCCTAACATGATGTTTTGTCTTTCTAGTGTTTCACATAATTAAAGTGGCTACACCGCCCCGTCGCAGCGTTGACATTTTTTTTTAAAGGATACCAAAATAATTTTCAAAATATTCATCAGGACACAAAAACTTCTAGGAATGTTAATAGTAAGGGGCCATGGTCCGTACCGGTTCCCTTTGATTATGTTCTTGCACATCATACTTCAAAAGGTATAGTATTAGGGGTGAAACTAGATTTTGTTTTTTTACGAGACACTAAATATATGATTAATAAAACTTCAGTTGTCGCGAGGTTAATCCATATAATTAGACCCAAGTTCACCTAAGTTTCAATACTAATTTAACCGTTCAAAAGTGGAGTCAGTGGAATATAACCGAGACCCCACCTATCTCCGCCCTTGTATAGCAGCCACCCTGGCTAGCGGCATGAGGATGGATGTATCCCTAATTTGATCCTCATGGCGTGGCGTGTTATGCTCTTGTACTAAAAGAATGCAATGCCAAATTAAAGATATATTACCTTCTCACAAGTTATCGAAGTAGCCATTGTCACCTGGTGACAAAGAAAAAGAGAGAAGTTTGCAGTTATGAATCATAACCCTTGTGTTTACTCGTAGCTTGGGTGGAGATAAATGCTTGCTTACTTATATGTTGTTTGACAATAACAGTACACTGTAAAAAGGATGCAAATTAAACACTATAACCATATTTTATGAATCTGCACAAAATTTTATGATAATGGAATAATAACAATATGTTACTATTCTTAACAGTCTATTGTCCAAAATCACATTACTATAGTGGCAGAGTTATATAGCGCAGTGGCGCCCACATCAGCCCACGAAAAAAATTCAGACTAAAAAAAAATCATTATAACGACTTAAAATCATATTATTTAAAAATTAATAGTTACATAGGATGCCCCAAACTAAACCTCTGATTCAAGTGCCTCTCAACGAAAAAAAAATCTCTGATTCTGCCATTACCTCTTTTCCCTTTTCCCTCAAAGCAAGACATGCTGTGACCTGTTGGGAAGATAGATGAGCACTAACTCTCAACGGCCGGCGGAACTGCCGCTACTGCTACGCAAGTCCTCCTTTGAGATGCCTCTTAATTCCACTTAATCATTGGTGTAAGACTGTCTTTTATATAATAATACGATATTTTCGGTACATTTGTTAATAGTTTATAAATGGTAGGTGCTTTTTTTGAATTTTTTAGTCGTTGTCTTTTTACAGCTCGCTGCTGATTCTGTGTGTGGGTGTGGGCGTGTGCGTGTGCGTGTGCGTGTGAGCGAGCAAGAGAGAGAGTGAAAGAGTTGAGGAGGGGGCTGAGTGCTGGTTCTTGGTCTGTCGCTGTGGCCTAGCACATTTGAGGTGACTTCTGGCTATGTTCAGAGAGTGAGAGAACAAGAAGAAGAAGAAGAAGAAAGATGTGGAGATTTCTGCTTCTGCTTGTCAGCGCCTTGACATTGACTCTGGAATCCGTTGGTGCGACAGATCCGTCAGATGGTGAGGCCGTCCACTTCTGTGCTGTTCCACGCGTTAACAAGCCTCTTGATTCTGTACACTCTCTGTTTCTCTGTGTGGGTGTTTGAAGGATTTGGTCTACGACTTTTATTTTTTCATTTCATGGATGAATGCATCAGTTTGATGCCCTCTGTTTATCGGAAGAAATCGAGCTGGTTTCTGAGGACATTGACAACCGATGTTCATGGAAAGTGAAAATGCAGGACTAAGGGCTTTCATGCGATTGCTTGTTTTTTCTTTCATCTGGAGCAGCATTTGATCAGAGAGAGAGAGAGAGAGAGAGCTTGATGTGGAAAAATCTAGGCTCGTCAAAGTCGAAATTTCTTGTCGTCTTCAGGATGAATTCAATTGTATTTATGAGAAAATTTTTCTGCTTCTTCTGTCTGCGCTCTCGCTCTATTTTTCTCTGGTCGAAGATGGAAAACAAGTTATTTTGACCACTGATCTCACCTGTTTTTGCCTGAATGACGTTTGAATGCAGTTTCTGCCCTCAACATTTGGTATTCTACCATTGGTTCTCCCCCTCAGCTGACCGGATGGAGCGCAAGCGGAGGAGATCCTTGTGGGTTGCCCTGGAGAGGCATCACGTGTTCTGGGTCGTCGGTTACACAAATGTAAACAGTTCTTGCACCTGTTTTGTGTTTCCGAGCTCTCCATATTAAACGTTTTATTTCACGTTTCTTGCTGATGGACAATACCATTTATGAAGAAAAAAGAGAAGAAAAAAGAACAGACAGTGAAATGCCAATGTCGCCTTTGAGTTGTTGGATTTTGGTACTTTTGTTTCATTGTTAAGTAAATAACGTTTACGTCGCATGCGCTAGAAAAATTGCTTCCAATATTTATTCTGTCTACTTGACCATGAGCAGCCAGCTACCTAACGCGGGGTTAAGCGGGCAGCTGGGGTACAATCTCAATAGCCTTAAGTCTCTGGTGGACTTGTGAGTTTCCTTCTTTGGTTCTCCAGTTATGATCAATTTGGTGGATCTTTCTTTCATTCCGAAGCATAGTTTGATGGTCATATATCCTGCAGGGACTTGAGTAATAATAACTTCAATGGAGATATAAATTATAATCTTCCTTTAAGCTGTGAGCAGATGTAAGTTGTTGACATGATTTCTATTTCCGGAGCAAGTTTTTTTCGTGATTATCTGAGTTGTATCAGTTGACATTTGTCTAGAAATCTTTCTGGGAATAAATTCACTGGACGTGTCCCCTATTCGATTTCACAAATGCCTTCTCTTAAGTATTTGTGAGTCCCATTCTTCCATCTCTTTCTCTCTGTTTCTCTCTTTTCTTTCTTTACAAAAGTGCAAAAACTCTCTATTTTCATTTGACACTCAGTAAAACTTTCATGTTCTGGATGGTTGCAGAAATCTTGCCCACAATCAACTTCAAGTTCCATTGGATGATATGTTTGGAAGCTTACCAAATCTGGCAAAGTTGTAAGTCGGCTCTTCTTTTTTCCACTTTTTTTTTTATATGATATGCCCGAAAAGTAAACACATAGTTTGGTCCCGAGTGTAATATGTTTTCTCCATGTCTCTATATTGACCCATAGAAATGAACATGTACTATTGTATTCCTTCGAGTGGAGGTACTTTTGTTTCTAAGAAGTTGTTTTCCTCTTTTTTACATTTATTATCATTACTTGCTTTTACCATTCCTGAACCCAGTTATTGCATTCTGATTGCAAAACGGAATGGTAAATCACCTTTCCTGTCCTTTCCACAAGGCATTATTGAAGCTTGAAATTTTTTTCTTCATTGTTTAAACTCTAGGAGAAAATGAACAACACGATGGTATTACCCAAACCCATCTACCTCTCAAAGTTATTGGCCCAAAAAATACCCTAGGTCATAAAGAAGCTCTGCATCCACTTGACTTGAAACTGACCTAAGTGCCTTGGTGGGCTTGCTCTCTATATCTTACTTAATTTGGAACACTCAAAATGGTTTTGAACCAAAGTAGTTATTAGGTTTGTGTATATATCTCCACCATAAATTTCTCAAAATTTTCAGTATGAGACTGTGTCGAAGGCATTCAGAGGCATGAAATGTTGCACTAACTTTCTTAAGGAACACTTAATTGCATGTTCTATCTTAGACTTTAAAGTTCAACATTGCATAAGTGTTGTTACAACCAGCAATTTTTAAGAGAGAGACTGTGTCCTGCAATAAATCAAGAACAAACTTTCGTTGAGAGAGAACTACGCCTTCCATGTTGCGAGCAACCTCTATTCCAAAGAAAAATCGTAGTTGACCAAGATCTTTCGTCACAAAGTATTTTTGAAGAAACAACTTTGTATCAGAATTTTTTTGATCGGAGTCACCTGTCAGGATAATATCATCAACATAAACCACTAGAATGGTCATACCACTAGAATTCTTCTTGATAAACAGAGAATGATCAAGCGGGGATCTCAAAAAGCCACACTTTGAGACTACCTCAGAGAACTTGTGAAACCACGAACGAGGACTCTGCTTGAGTTCATAAATAACTTTCTTCAGTTTGGACACTTTTCCACACTCTCCCTGTCGTTCAAACCCCGATGCTTGTTGCATATAGACAGTCTCATCAAGATCACCATACAAAAAGGCATTTTTGACATCAAGCTGATACATGCGCTAGTCATGGTGTACAACTACAGAGATGATAAGATGAATGATTCTCAATCGAGCAACAGGAGAGAAAGTCTCAAAGAAATCAACACCATAAGTCTGCGTGTAGCCTTTAGCAACCAACTGAACTTTGTATCTTTCCATAGAACCATCAAAATTATATTTCATTGTGAATACTCACTTGGAGCCAACAATCTCACAATCAGGACGAGGATCAACAAGTTACCAAGTGCCTCGCTGACCTAATGCATCCATCTCATCTTGCAATGCTTGTCTCCACTAGGTGTCTAATAAAGCCTATTGGTGATGATAACTTTGAGAAATAATAAAACTTGATTAACCTTGAAAGAAGCCCTAACTCCTCTTTATATAGACTAGAGGAGAGGGAAAGGTTACAAGAAAGTTATTAAAAGAAAACATTATTACACAAGTACCCTTTTAAGCCTAACACTGAGTATAAACATGTCTTAACACTCCCCCTCAAGTTAGAGCGTATATGTCAAACAAGCTCAACTTGGAACAACAACTTTGGAATGGTCCCCTTGCAAGAGCTTTAGTAAAAATATCAGCTGTTTGCCCTATAGTTGAAATATGTGAGGCACTCACAAACCCTTTTTGAATCATGTCTCTGGTGTAGTGACAATCTACTTCAACATGCTTGGTTCTCTCATGGAAAGTAGGATTATTAGCAATAAACAGAGCAACTTTGTTATCACATAATAATTGCATAGGAAGAGGTACTTCCACAGTAAGATCCAACATCAGAGATCTAACCCACATAACTTCAGCAGTAGCCTGAGCCATAGCTCTATACTCAGATTCTGCACTTGATTTGGCAACCACTGTTTGCTTCTTACTTTTTCATGTGACCAAGTTGGATCCAATAAACACACAAAAGCTAGTAATGGATTTTCTGTCAAGGTGACATCCTGCATAATCAGCATCAACATACACAGATATAGTGAGAGATGTACCATTTTGAAAGAAGAGTCCCGTTCCTGGTGAATTTTTCAGATACCTGAGAATCATCATAGCAGCCTCCCAATGGACCTTCTTGGGCTTATCCATAAATTGACTGACTCTGCTGACAGCATAGGCAATATCAGGTCGAGTAACAGTGATGTATAGGAGCTTCCCAACAATTCCTCTATATTGTCTAGCATCAACATCTTCAGTGTCATCATCATACAAGCGAGTATTGATGTCCATTGGTGTGGAGGCAGGTCGACATCCTAGCATACCTGTCTCTTGCAAAACATCAGTAACATATTTCCTTTGGCACATGATAAGCCCCTTTTGATTTCTGGCAAACTCAATACCTAGGAAATAGCGCAGCTCACCAAGATCCTTGGTGACAAAGTGTCGTCCAAGGACATCCTTGATGTTGAAAATCCCCTGAATATCATCCCCTGTAACAATGATATCATCAACATAGACAAGAACTATCACTGTACCTGTAGAAGTTTTCTTGACAAAGAGGGAATGATCTGCCGAAGAACGTCTGAAGCCCTCATTCTCAATATTCTCTGATAATTTCTGAAACCAAGCTCGAGGACTTTGTTTCAGACCATAAATTGCCTTTCTCAATCTGCACACTTTCTGACACTCCCCCTCAGCAACAAACCCTGGTGGTTGCTGCATATACACTTCTTCATGTAGATCACCATATAGAAAGGCATTTTTGACATCAAGCTGTGATAGGGACCAATTCTTGCTGACTGCAACAACAAGAAGAATCCTTAAAGAAGCATGTCGTGCCACAGGAGAGAAGGTATCATAATAATCAACCCCATAAGTCTGAGTATAGCCTTTAGCAACTAGGCGAGCCTTATATCTCTCAATGCTGCCATCTGCTCTGTATTTGACTATAAAGATCCATCTGCAACCAACAATAGCTGTATCAGATGGAGGAGTAACTAGTGTCCAGGTGCCTCTAGACTGAAGAACATCCATCTCTTCTTGCATTGCTGTGGTCCATTTGGGATCAGAAAGAGCGTCCATGGGAGTCTGTGGAAGAGCTACTGCTGACAGTCCCTTCACAAACTGCCGGTAAGTAGGAGTGAGTCTGTCCATGGATAAGTGACCAGAGATAGGATGCAAAGTGCAGCTGCGTTTGCCTTTCCTTTGAGCAATGGACATATCAAGGTCATTAGGAGCATGAGCATGCTCATGATATTCTCCTGTGGCATCATCATCATCACATAAAGAATCGTCAGCAATGGTGTGTTCAGGAATTACCTGGGGCATGCTGAGTGAAGGCACAGGTGCACAGGGAGCAGGCGCAACAGGTCTAGTACGACGTTGGTAGACAGCCCCAAAACGTGAATCAACCGGTGTTGGACAACTCAGGAGAAATAAAGGAAGATGGACCTCATCGCTCAATTCAGGTGCCCATAATTGAGTTCCATTGGGAGAGAAAAAGGAGGTAGACTCAAAGAATGTAACATCAGCACTCACATAATACCGACGAGTAGAAGGATCATAGCATCGATGTCACACCCCGACCTTTTGACACTCAAACATTTTTTTTTTTTTTTTTAACCTAAAGCATCGAGGTGCGACTACACAACAGTTCAGAAAGACAAGAAGCCAAGCAATACAAAACAATGGGGCGACTTTCATTGATGTAAACATTTCAAATTGTACAAAACACATTTCTATACATGACAAAATGCCCCAAAATCTTAACATTGATGCCTAACAAGATAAGACATCAATACCACAACACAAGACGCGCCGGCACTATACAAACACAACCCAAAACCTCCGAGTAGGATGTGAGTGAAGCCGTCTGCTCCGCCTGCTGCCCTGGGTCTGCCAAAACCTGAAAAAGAACAAAGGAAGGCTGAGCCTTCACAGTATGGCAACAAGCCAGGAACATGCTTAAACATATCACATGCGTTCACTCATTCACATACATATCAATCATACACTTACATTTTCATTAACTTTAATGCATTAACAGTTCCTGTGGGTGCAACACAGGCACGTGCACACCGCGGGCGGCCTACAGCCGAGAGACAATCCCCGTGGTGGCCCATTCTGAATGGATCCATTGCATCCGCTGCAGCGTTAGAGCACTCATCCTTGGCTGTGTGAAGTCCAAGGTGAGATACTCAGCCTCCCCTAGGACACCCAGGTTGGGAAGGCGAGAGCCCACGCTCCAAGCACAACACACCAGTACCCTGGGGCCTTGCACCGCCTGCTCTCCGACAGGCGAGACCAGTGGCAAGAAGAGGGATGTCCCCCAAACACATAGCCACATCCCACTGGCCTCACATCTTTTATTCATTCATTCTTATCTTTACGGTTACACATTCATTAGATGACTGGCCAGCACATGAGGTGAGTACACTTTACGAGTGCACCCACACCTCCAATTACCTCTACACGAGGTCTATACATACAGGAACAGCCCTTGCTAGCCGTCATCTCATACGGGTACAACTACCCTTCAAATCATCCATGTGCATCATTGCTCACAGCAATGTATATGCAACAACATACACATTCATTTCAATCATAACATCAATCACAACAATCATTTCTTTGAAAACTTAGTCAATCCGTAGAGAGTAGTCTCGATCTGCGGTTGGCTCGTAGCTGTCCTATGCAGTTATCATTCTATGATGCTTTCTAATGCACAATTGGGGTCGAGGAGACACTCCACTCGATACCCCGCCTCATCTGTCCTAAACAGTTATCAATTCTAGTATGCACATGCAAAGACGTAACATTTTCAAAACACACGACTAATAGACTTTCTAAACCATTTCTATCATAACTTAAAACATGAACAATCATACGTATACTCACTCACAAACCATCAATCAATTCACAATACAAATCCTAGGATCCCATGATCCTAGGACCACACAAGCACATTTGCCCAGGCAAGAAGTTGCCTGGCATGTCGCCATACCTGTGGCGCGATCACAATTCTTCCCAAAAAGCCTCAAGCTTCAAATCCTTCAGCTCAAGGTCGTCGAGATGTGCCCGGTGCACCTGCAACAGAAACAAGAATAAGATTTCTACTTGATACCTCCACAATTCATATAATTACAAAAAAAAAATACAAAACAAAATCCTTGAGGCACATGTCATCGCCTCAAGAGGGTGTCGACGGGTAGTGTCGACCTCCAAGCTCTCCCATAGGCTTCCTCCCTTACGTCCAGACGTTGCCTCGAAATAACAAAACCTTCAATCCACCAATCAAACCATCACTCATTTCTTCCTCAATATCGTTCTTCCATGAAAACCTTTACCCCAAAAGCACATCTAAAAACGTATATTATCCTCAATGAACTTCATGCTTCACCCGTACACCAAACGTGCGCTAAGAGCTCCCTAAGACGATTCTAAATCTGCCCCACAATCACCCAATCTCTACCATGCTTTCCTACTGCTTCGAAAATCAACTCATCATGCTTAAATAATCATTTTAGGCACGAATCAAAGCTTCCCAACATACTTCTAAGCTTTCCCCCCCAAAAACAAAATCACTAATCATGCTTTCCAAAATCATCAATTCTAAGCTCTAACATGCTCAAACACTAATTACAGCTGTTCTAGACGGTAATATTCATCAAATTAAGCTGAATTAGACCTTGCTCACCCCAAAACAACCGTTCGAACTGCTGTAGCTCCTCCGACAGCCACCTCAAGCGCTCACACGATCCCCAAACGACAAGATTTCTCACCAAGCCTCCACCACCGCAACACCTAGTCGCTGCTAGGAGGGGAAAAACACGTTCTCCCCAGCTGGAACCCTAACAAACCGACTGAAAACGGTAAGGAAACGTTGGATTGGGAGAAAGGGGAAAGAAATTAGGCAAAATGGGGAGAAAAGCTCACTTAGGGCACGTGAGGCAAGGGAAAACAGGGAGAGGGAGGTTCGGACAGAAAAAGGGGAAAACGGCAAGGGGTAAATTCGTGCGAGAAGAGGGAGAAAACAGGTGGGGACGTGAGTGCGAGTGAAGAGAGGGTCGAGCGGGAGAGGAGCTAGCGGAAGGAAAAAGAAAATGGCGAGAGAAGAAGAGGGAACGTGCGGCAGAAACAAGGAATCACACGAGAGAGGGAGAGAGTTTACCAAGCCGCCACCGCCGCCGCCACCTCTGTCTGCTCCACCGACATCGTCGCCGCCGTCGTCTGCCCCACCTCCGTCGCCGCCGACGACCGCCCCACCTCCGTCTTCTTCTCTGCGCGAAGCTTCCTATCGTCGGGAAAAGTAACGAAAGGGGGAGAGTGAGACGACGACAAAGGAGAACTCGTCGGGCTCTCCTGAGGTAAGCTGCGGGTCCGGGTCTGGATCCCGACCCGACTTACCCAAAAACACGGGCGTTACAATCGATATCCCTTTTGAGTGCGGGAATAACCAACAAAGATCGCCTTGATGGCTCGAGGAGACAACTTATCTCTCCCAGGACCAAGCAACTGGACAAAGGCAACACATCCAAAAACACGAGGTGGAACAGAAAACAATTCTCTGTCAGGAAAGAGGACAGAGATAAGAACAAGGTCTCCCAACACAGATGACAGCATGCGATTAATAAGATAGCATGCGGTGAGAACAGCATCGCCCCAGTACGAATGGGGAACATGGCTATGTATGATGATAGTACGAGCAACATCAAGTATATGACGGTGTTTTCGTTCTGCAACCCCATTTTGTTGGGAGGTATAAGCACAAGAGGTTTGGTGGATGATACCCTTATCTTTAAAGAATTGCTCTAGAGAAGAAGCACAAAATTCAAGAGCATTGTCAGAACGCACAGTTTTGACACAAGTATCAAACTGAGTCAGGTTTCATTGATAAAATTTTTGATTACAGGACCGACTTCAGATTTATTCTTCATAAGAAAAACCCAACTAACACGACTGTGGTCATCGACAGCAACAAGATAATACCTATGACCTTGAAGGTCAGGTGTACGACTCGGGCCCCAAACATCAAAATGAAGTAACTCAAACACAGACTGGCTACTTCTACCGGGCCGCAGATGAAACGATGACCTATGATGCTTGCCCAACTGACAAGACTCACATTGAAATGATGACTTAGGAGACAACTGAGGAAGAACATGCAGTAGTTTCTGAAATGGTAGATGTCCAAAACGCAAATGCCAAGTATAGGCTGAAGACGAGGATGACCCCGAAGAGGTAGACCCAGCAAATGGAATGGGGTGCACTAGCCTGTAGAGACCTCCCTGTTCACGGCCACTGCCAATCACCCTGCCCGTCAGTATATCCTGAAACACAAGAGAAGAGGAGTCAAATATAGCACGACAGTTCAAATCTCTGGTAATCTGACTAATAGAAAGTAGGCTATGTGGAAATTCTGGTGCATGAAGAACATGTAGCAATGACAATGACGAAGTAAGTTGGACCTCTCCATGTCCAACTACTGGAGAATATTTCCCATAGGCTAGAATAACTGAGCGACCAGGTGGAGCAGAGACATACGAAGTAAACTGTGTCTTGTCTCCACATAGATGTGTCGATGCACCAGAATCAATGAGCCAATTTGTCGTGTCAGTAGCAGGGCAAACTGTATAGGCAAAATACATACCAGAAGAAGAAGCACTAGCAGCAGTAGTGATAGTAGAGGTGGTCGGATCAGGAGTGTAGAAACAAGCAACACACACGAAGGGAGAAGAAGAAACACACGATATACGTGGAAAACCTCGTGAAGAGGTGAAAAACCACAGAGAAGCTCTAACCTAGGGGCAAACCGCAACCCTAGGAGAGAGAAAATCAATATCACTTAACTCAACGATTACACGTAAGTGACAAATATAAAGAGGGAGAGAAGAAGTGCCGCCTAGGGTACCGAGCCAGCCTCGGTACCCGCGCCCCACAGGAACGGGTCCAGATCTGGACCCGGTTCCTCATTACAGTATATTCTAACACTCCCCCTCAAGCTTGGCATACATGTCAAACATGCCAAGCTTGCTAACATTTTTCTCAAATTGAGATGTACATAAAGATTTTGTCAACACATCGGCAACTTGATCTTCAGACTTCATATAGGGTAGAATCAACTCCTTTGAATCTATGCGTTC